>CM062477.1:46591608-46644108 GCA_031479575.1 Coregonus ussuriensis | reverse complement strand
TTGCTGGCTTTAGGCCCAGTTGATGAGTGGTAGCATAGCATCACAGCCGCTGCAACTACTGCCATACAAAGCTATCAACAACGTAGCAGCCTATGATAATTATATCAATGTTTCTATATATATAGTACTTCATTAATTTACAGCAGACATTACTATTTTATTATTTATTTATTTATTACTACTATTACAAACGATCAACAATGTAGCAAGCAGCCTACATAGTAGTCATGAATGTTTCTATATGGAAAATAAGTCCTTTAAATAATGTGGGGGTTGGTACTAGCATAAGGAGGTCAATAACAGTGAGTAAAGGGGACATTAAAGCTGATGACAGTTCAGTTTACAATACAATCCTTTGCCCCCTCAGTGGACATCCACACACACACACACACACCCTATATCTCAATCTAATGATGACGACGCACACAGTGTGGGGCTCTCATTGTGCAAATAATGATTCTTAAGCTGTCAGCATGCTTCAGTTCGGCTTCGAAAAGAACGAGTGTTCTCCCATACTGCCTTAAAAATATATTTGCTTGAAAAATGAGAGGCAATAGTACTGTTTGTCCATTTTGAGACACCGTAGCCAGAACACACTTCCTTGAAAGTCAGAATTAATCTAAGATAGCTCAAGAAAATAGGCCATTAATTTTGACGTTTTTTTGCTGAGGAGATCTTAGTCGCGCAATTTTACATCTACAGCTGCAATCACCGACGAAGGGGCGAAGACTTTGGCTGACAACTTCGCCTTGCCTCGAGAGAAAAAAAAAAGTGTGCCCGAAAACCTTACCCAAGTCCAAAACTAATACAAATTTCACAAAATGTCATAATATATGCACAAACGCTTCCCAACTCTTTCGGCTGGGAAGAATGCGCACACCTTTAGGATCAGTGGGCCACATTGATTTCCGATTATTCCCCGCTAGAGCTGGGGGACTGAGAGAACTGACTTCCACTGCATCAGGCCCTACAGGACAGCTCATACACACCACTCTCTCCAAGTGAGTCACACACACAATTATGTTAAGTGACCACGTGAACACTAGCCTGTCTCCCCTTTGCTAGAGCACAAACACTTAAGGGTCCTCTCACGCTGACCTGCCAGCCCAGCTCCCCCACCTACCCTACACCCACGCGGCGCTATAACGCAGCCAGCGCCGCTGGCGCTAACCATAGGCAGGCAGGGTTATAGGCAATTACACTATTCACAGTCACTGCCTCCTCTCGACATCTGACTGCAGTGGCCCAATGGCAAGAGAAGATGGCCAGCAGTACAGGGAAATAAACAGACCACATTTTACTACTACAGAGTTGGTCTCAGTGAGAGTCAGGGTGAGAAACAAAGTCATCATTTAACAAAAAAAGACTTCCATAATTTAGCAAGAAAGAAAGATGAGAGAGAGACAAAGAGAGAGAAGGGGCATAGTTTGTTTTTGAACACCCATTATGGCAGGGGGGTGGCAAACACCTTCTATAGATGGAGAAGATGAGTCGAGTCAAAAGTAAGGGTAGAGCAAATGGATGCATCCCAAATGGCACCCTATTCCCTATGGGCCCTGGTTAAAAGCAGTGCACTACATAGGGAATAGGGTGTTATTTGGAGTGTAGACATGAGCCAAGTGCTCTGCGGAAACAATGGTAGGTCATTACTCAGTCATGAGGTCACCGAGACAACACCCTTAGCTACAATTCTTAGGAACTATGACATGACAGGTGAACAGTTTCATTTCTTCCAGATGTCTGCCACAAATGCAAATGACTTTCAAAATGTAATTCAATAAATCGTGCATGAGAACAAAATCTGACAAACTGAGCTCAGAGAGGAGACTCGCTTGAAAATGTTTCTTACATTTCAGCCTCAACACAGTACTGAAACAAGCCCAAATAGTTGTGACAGTTGTGTTTTTCAGTTTCAGGAGGTTATAAACAGCCCAACTGCCTTCCTGAGTATGTCCCAACACAACCAGTAGCCTACTCTCAGCAGCTGTGATGACCATCCACTCTTATATAGGACACCTGGACTGGAGAAATGCTAATATCTGGGGCTAAAGCTAGCGTCTCAGAGATCTACGATCAGTTCTATCTTATAGATGGTAATAACTGATCCTAGATCAGAACTCCTACTCGGAGACCCTTTAATACATACAGCCCCATGGCTGTTCACTTCACTCATTGAGTGAACGTATCATTTCAATGTCCTTCACAGCAGTCATATAAAACTGAACTTGGTGGAGCTTGGGTTAGTTGGGTTAGTAAACCATCAGGCTTGGGTTAGTAAACCATCAGGCTTGGGTTAGTTGGGTTAGTAAACCATCAGGCTTGGGTTAGTTGGGTTAGTAAACCATCAGGCTTGGGTTAGTTGGGTTAGTAAACCATCAGGCTTGGGTTAGTTGGGTTAGTAAACCATCAGGCTTGGGTTAGTTGGGTTAGTAAACCATCAGGCTTGGGTTAGTTGGGTTAGTAAATCATCAGGCTTGGGTTAGTTGGGTTAGTAAATCATCAGGCTTGGGTTAGTTGGGTTAGTAAACCATCAGGCTTGGGTTAGTTGGGTTAGTAAACCATCAGGCTTGGGTTAGTTGGGTTAGTAAACCATCAGCAGATAAGACAGACAGTAGAGTTGGGACAATAAACCTAAAATGATCAACAGCGACCACTGATCACAGGCATTTAGCTGTAGCCTATACTAGAGAAATGTAAAGTTTGAAATGAAATAAGTTTGCTAATATGGGTGATTGTTAAATCGAACAATATGTCTACAACCAAACTAGTGGCAGTAGTTTAAAAGGATATGTTTATATTTTTTTTATGATGCAAATTAATGTTATAAAACTATTTATCGTTATTGAATCAATTCAGGCAATTTATCGCGATACAGATTTTTGTCGCCCAGCTCTACTAGCTAGGGTTCTGAATGATGATCCTCAGAAGTATCTAATGACTGCTATCAACTTCAGCACGTCAGGTGGTTAGTTGATAACAAAAAACTACTGCAGTAAGATAGCGCATGATTCCAACTGTTTAAATCACCAACCAGGCTACTCACAGTAGTCACGCAAGTGTAAAGGACGTCACGGTGCTTGCTTAGCGAGTACCACTTCCTCCCGAGTCGGTCCATACCTGGTGCAAACTCTGAAAATCTGCCTTGCTAGGACACGTGACCACCCACTTGACGTGTCGTACCAGACGGTGCCGCAAATGAGACCACTTCAGGCTGAGGAGTTTGACATCGCTGTGCCACTAGAGATCCTGGTTCGAGTCCAGTCTCTGTCACAGCCGGCCGCAACCGGGAGACCCATGGGGCGGCGCACAATTGTAAAAAGACTAAGCAAGGAACATTTCTGCACCGAAATCGAACCGTGGCCCTAAACCGCAATATTACCGAACCATGGGTTTGGAGAACCTTTACACACCTAGTTAAGACAGTTGCAAGCCTACAGTATTTTTCAGCGACAACAAGTTTGTGGCGTCCATGTTCCATTTACACATAGGTGTTTAGAGAGCCAATTAGGTACAGGTAGTCCACTGATCCGTAAACATGGCCGTGTTGGAACCTTAACCCTATAAAAGGTGTGTAGTAAATAAACTTTTTATTTTAAAATTACGTTCCTTATGTTCCCAAAAACGTACCGCAAGCGATGCGTGTTAATGTTTAGCCTAGCGTCAGGGCTCTTAACAAAACTCCCCGGTCAGATCCTATCGCCTACACTAGGAGGTAAAGCAGTTAGCGTCTTTGGTAAAAGCCAGCTACAGGTGTTGCAGTAGGCCGTTTACTAGTTAGCTAACTAGCTAAAGTTAGCTTTAAATGACCTACCTACAACACATGTAGTTAGTAGCTCGCCAGTAGCGAATATCAACAAAAACAACATTTAGAGAGTAATATTCACACTGACGATAACTACGTTTGGATAACTTAGCTTTGTTTAGCAATCGATTAGCTACCTAGCATTACACAAGTCAAGACAGGTACCTAAGTTACCTATCAATGCTAGTTAGATAGCTACGCTAGTTGCTAATTAGAACCAAATGTATGTCACCAAATGCTACTCACCACAGTTGTTCCTTGCTCGGCGACAGCAATGTGATTAATGATGATGAAGCTATAGTTAGCTAGTTACTGTAGATAGCTATAATCGTCGAAGATAATTCGTTAGCACAGGCAAGTAGCACCTGATACTGTTGTAGTTAGCGTGATAGCTAGCTACTCAACCTAACGTTAAGTAGTCAGGTTCAGACCGCAAGAAGACTTTGGGTATGTGACATGTTTCGCAGATAAGACGGGTTTAAATTAAGTATTTCGAGATTTTGTCGCTCACAAAATGCAAAAATTACCAGCTATTCTTGACACTTTTCTAATCGTCAGCCCTGCTCCAGTCTTGGACGGACGCCATCGTCTCTCGCACAACAATGTACACAAATCTTTGTACGCATGCGCATCATAGACCTTACTCTGTAGCCTACATCCAGATATTTTCCTTACTTATTTCCATTCGCGACACATTAATTTAAAAAGTATATATAGGCTAAATCTACTATATATATATGATTTATAATAGCTGTTGTGCTGTTGAGAAGCTTAATAAAGCCGATTTAGGCTTGATCTGGAAATGTGGATGGAGGCTCCATATGGAGGGTGTGACGCAATGGTGTATCCTCCAGAGGCTTGCAGAGGCCAAATCAAGCTCCATACCGCATGGCTGTGCACCTACCAAATTTGGTACAAAGCCGAATTATGGTACATCTGGCATCTTTATTGGCCATACAGCATTTACAGCGATGCGGCCTCTGCAAAAGTCAGTGCATTCATGCCGCGTTCAAAACGAGGTCAAATCATGAGGTCAGTGATCTTCAGGTCGGAAAGTTGAAGCTCTAGAAAGAGGCCCAAGTTCCCGAGTTGGATAACCGTTCAAATCGATTTGTCCCAGTCGGAGCTCGTTTCTTTCCGAGTTCCCAGTTGTTTTGAACGCGGCATCATATTTCTTGCCCTTCCGGGAGCAGAGCTGTTGTCAAGGAAATGAGTTTGTGTTTATACAGGATATGCCGCCCCCGCTTACCTTCAACCAATGTCAATGCGGAGCTAAAGGGAGCAATAACATGCTGACCACACCGCCCGCGTTGTGTGCGCATTGTAAAATAAATGGACACACACAGTACCAGTCAAAGGTTTGGCGCACCTACTCATTCCAGGGTTTTCTTAATTTGTACTATGTTCTACATTGTAGATTAATAGTGAAGACACCAGAACTATGAAATAACACGTATGGAATCATGTAGTAACCAAAAAAGTGTTAAACAAATCAAAATACATTTTATAATTGAGATTCTTCAAATAGCCACCCTTTGCCTTGATGACAGCTTTGCACACTCTTGGCATTCTCTCAACCAGCTTCATGAGGTAGTCACCTGGAATGCATTTCAATTAACAGGTGTGCCTTCTTAAAAGTTAATTTGTGGAATTTCTTTCCTTCTTAATGCATTTGAGCCAATCAGCTGTGTTGTGACAAGGTAGGGTGGTATACAGAAGATAGCCCTATTTGGTAAAAGACCAAGTCCATATTATGGCAAGAACAGCTCATATAAACAAAGAGAAACGACAGTCTATCATTACTTTAAGACATGAAGGTCAGTCAATACAGAACATTTCAAGAACTTTGAAAGTTTCTTCAAGTGCAGTCGCAAAAACCATCAAGCGCTATGATGAAACTGGCTCTCATGAGGACCGCCACAGGAGTGGAAGACCCAGAGTTACCTCTGCTGCAGAGGATAAGTTCATTAGAGTTACCAGACACAGAAATTGCAGGCCAAATAAATGCTTCACAGAATTCAAGTAACAGACACATCTCAACATCAACTGTTCAGAGGACACTACGTGAATCAGGCCTTCATGGTCCAATTGCTGCAAAGAAACCACTACTAAAGGACACCAATAAGAAGAAGAGACTTGCTTGGGCCAAGAAACACGAGCAATGGACATTAGACCGCTGGAGTCCAAATTTGAGATTTTTGGTTCCAACCGCCGTGTCTTTGTAAGACGCGGTGTGGGTGAACAGATGATCTCTGCATGTATATTTCCGACCGTAAAGCATGGAGGAGGAGGTGTTATGGTGTGGGGGAGCTTTGCTCGTGACACTGTCTGTGATTTATTTAGAATTCAAGGCACACTTAACCAGCATGGCTACCACAGCATTCTGCAGTGATACGCCATCCCATCTGGTTTGGGCTTAGTGGGACTATCATTTTGTTTTTTCAACAGGACAATGACCCAACACACCTCCAGGCTGTGTAAGGGCTATTTGACCAAGAAGGAGAGTGATGGAGTGCTGCATCAAATGACCTGGCCTCCACAATCCCCCGACCTCAACCCAATTGAGATGGTTTGGGATGAGTCGGACCGCAGAGTGATGGAAAAGCAGGCAACAAGTGCTCAGCATATGTGGGAACTCCTTCAAGATTGTTGGAAAAGCATTCCAGGTGAAGCTGGTTGAGAGAATGCCAAGAGTGTGCAAAGCTGTCATCAAGGCAAATGGTGGCTATTTGAAGAATCTAAAATCTAAAATATATTTTTATTTGTTCAACACTTCTTTGATTACTACATGATTCCATATGTGTTATTCCATAGTTAATTGTTAAAAAATGTGGGAGGCGCACAGCGATGTGGTACAGAGCTTGGTTTGGCCTCTGCAAGTCTCTAGAGGCATCACGCCCTCAGTCCGGATCAAGAATAAATCGGCTGTGGAGGGATTTAGATTTAGATTTATTAGCCAATGGTGACAGCTAGTCTTACTGGAGTCCGACACATAACAAAAAAGACATTACAGACAAATTACTTTACAATTTACATACATTTAAAAAGCATTAACATGTAGTGTGTGTGTGTGTGTGTGTGTGTGTGTGTGTGTGTGTGTATGTGTGTATATTAGTTACACATACATGTCAGTACATATGTTTTTGTTGACCAGTGGCGGTCAAGTGCCTTTTAAGATGAGGGAGGATTCTTATTTTCTTCATGAGCATGGCCTTATTTCTATTACAGCATATTGGATGACTCTCATTCATATTCCGTTCACCTAGTTCAATGTAACATCGATAGGTTTAGGCTACTACATGATACTAACATTTTCCCTGTACCCATCATGAGGTTGCTACAACCTAGCCTACGAATTAAAGTTTACAACGTAGGTGCACAGGTCGAGAGACACATTAGAGGTGACAGACAGTGACACATGTACAGACAGTGACATTCAATACCGCCTTGCACACTCTCGCCTGCATCTAGCTGATATAGGGTGTAATCATTAGTCCAACAGTTGCAAATGAGAGTTTCTATTGGACAAATTCAGGTATTGTTTATCCCCGTTTTTGTTTCCGTTTGCTTCCGTTTAAGAAACGTTTTTCAACAGAATCGGCGGAATGAATACACCCCTGATCACACGTAAACACAGTTCACTTTCATAGCAGCCACGTTGTATAATTCCTCGCATCTATGTGCTCTCCTCCTTTCACCTTTTCCCTTCGCTTGTGGACTTCAATGCATAACACATCAGCTGAATGTGACCAGGTGAAAAAAATAACATTCCAAGCCAAACCGCTACACATCGTTGTCCCCATATTAGCAAAAGTAACATCATAGTCAGAATAGCTAATAGAACTAACGCGTTAGTAAACCCGCTACAATCATGCAGTAACGTTACAGTGTACAGTCACTAAGCAGTTACACTGGCGGACCCCGGTGGCAATAAATGAGTTATACCAAAAGCTTACGTTGACTTGGAAGAGTTCCAGTGTTGTGTTGGAACGTCATAGCCAGCTAGCTAACATAGTATCCCTCTGTTTGAGTAGGGTGTTTCAGTAGGCTAAACTAGCTAGCTGCAGTTGCTAGCTAAGTAAGTGAAAAAAAAGGACACTTTCTCTCCATTTCTTTCTTGCTACTCATTCATTTTGGAAGAAATGATTTTGTTCAAAACTGTTCAACTGTTGTCTTTCTCTCTCTTTGAGTCAACCACTCACCACATTTTATGCACTGCAGTGCTAGCTAGCTGTAGCTTATGCTTTCAGTACTAGATTAATTATCTGATCCTTTGATTGGATGGACAACATGTCAGTTCATGCTGCAAGAGCTCTGATAGGCTGGAGGACGTCCTCCGGAAGTTGTCATAATTACTGTGTAAGTCTATGGAAGTGGACGAGAACCATGAGCCTCCTAGGTTTTGTATTGAAGTCAATGTACCCAGCGAAGGACGGAAGCTAGTTGTCCTCCGGCTACACCCTGGTGCTACCCTACAGAGTGCTGTTGAGGCTACTGTAGACCTTCTTTGCAAAATAGTGTGTTTCAATCAATTATTTGGTGACGTGATTATATTTAGTATAGTTTTATCTGAAAAGGATAACTTTTTAAAAGTTTTACCATTTTAATTTTTATGAAATTCACTGAGGAGGATGGTCCTCCCCTTCCTCCTCTGAGGAGCCTCCACGGGTACATACACACAACAAGTAGGTCACATGGAGGAGAGGCGTTGTGCCGTGAGGTGTTTCTTTATTTGTTTTTTTAAACCAGATTTGCTGTTTACTTGCACTATATAAGATGGAAGGGAGTTCCATGCACTCATGGCTCTGTATAATACTGTACATTTCCTTGAATTTGTTCTGGACCTGGGGACTGTGAAAAGACCCCTGGTGGTATGTCTGGTGGGGTAAGTGTGTGTGTCAGTGCTGTGTGTAAGTTGATTATGCAAACAATTTGGAATTTCCAACACATTAATGTTTCTTATAAAAACAAGAAGTAATGCAGTCAGTCTTTCCTCAACTCTTAGCCAATAGAGACTGGCATGCATAGTATTAATATTAGCAGTGGCGATTTTAGCATGTAAATCTTGGTGGGGCAAACTCGCCCAGAAAATTGTAGATGCATGCCAGCAAAGCCACTACACAACACAACACAACACTACACTACACTACACAACACAACACAACACAACACAACACAACAACACAACACAAAACAACACAACACAACTCTAAACAATATATTAATTGGACTATAACGGTGACAAACTGTTCCCACAAACTGTTAGGGCCTACATAAAGCTGTCCGAACAGCAGTCCCAACACCTTACCACTCCGTAATTTCGATTAAGACATTAATGAGCGAGCTAGGACGGACGTAGTCAATATAACTATTTGTTCAGCACTGTTGAAATGTACAGCGACAGAATTCAGAACATGGGCCGTTCTTACAGTGTTCTCCCTGTACACCAAGTCAGAACCGTAGGATAAATAAAGGGGGCATATAAGCAGACAATGAAAGCTCTTACAATATCCGATGATGACATTTCTCTAAAACAGGCTATAGGCTACATGTGCACCACAAAGTCAGTACAGTAGGCTAACTTATAAGGGGGAAAGGGGCCATATTATTAGGGTGAGGCACATGGGCTACTAACAGCTTACTACACAACATACACTTACTATTACTTTCTTAGCTACAGCATACAGTACATATATCCCTGGCATATTACATAGTTTATTCAGCAGCATACAATACATTTTTGGACTCACCTTGTTGTGCTGTGCTCACTTGAACAGGAAGGTGGCACGGCGGTCCTTCGTATTTTCCCAGTCGGAGCTAATTTTTTTTCAGAGTTCCCAGTTCCGAGTTTCCAGTTGTTTTGAAAGCAGCAGAAGTCATGCTGGTTTATCCTTATAAGCTTGGGAAAGAGACACTTAAATCCAGACTTGGACCACACATCCACTCTACTGAATAGCAGGCTAGTGATCGCTTTGCAATGCTTGCAGTTAGCCACTGATTCCTTCCAAACCACTCATTGTTGAATTTGTGATTTCCAACTTGTTGTGTAATGTTTATGTCCAATGGCCGATGAGCACCGATACGTTTCATCTATAATTTCTCTTCATTATTTATCTTCATATGACAAGGATTAAAAAGGATTTGCCAGTAGATTGTCGACTTGATTCATGATGATGACTGCTAGCTTGCTAGCTAAGATTTTGAAAGTATGATGATGACATGATCAGCCCAATCAAAGCTACTGTAGATATAACGTGATTTGACATAATTTTATCTGTGGCCAATGACCTTGAGCCTTCTTGGATGGGCACTTCCAATCTAACTCTATGGCAGCACCCAAGGGGCTTGAATGTTGCGGTGACGTAGTGTCCCCATGAGTGACAGATCACTGAGCCAATCATGGCGCAACTAGAGAACATTACCAATCCCTACGCTCCGTATGTTCCGCTGGCTGCCCCACCACCACAGAAAGCACTGAGCTAGGCTGAAACACCTGCATTTTGGTAGTGTTGTGGTGTCTCTTGTCGTGATGTGTGTTTTGTCCTATATTTTTATTTTTATTTTTAATCCCAGCCCCCGTCCCCGCTGGAGGCCTTTTAGTAGGCCGTCGTTGTAAATAAGAATTTGTTCTTAACTGACTTGCCTAATTAAATAAAGGTTAAATTTAAAAAAGTTTTTAAAATAAAAAAGCAAAAAAGAGACCATGTTTGTATGCAGCTTTATTAACTCAATGTTGTTTATTTTTTTTTTACATTGTTTGCAAACGGATATGTGACACGTATTAATGCCAAAATAACATGCAAAAACAGGCAACACGTTTATTATTATTTTTTGTATTATTTTTATTTATTTTTGCTAAACAGGCCTAAAACAGCCCCACCTGCCCTGAATGACGGGTCGCCACTGAATATCAGCCCTCTGATTACAATGAAGCTTGAGACGTGCCGCTCTGTTCTGGGCCAGCTGCAGCTTAACTAGGTCTTTATTTATAAATGTTTTCTTTTGGGGGGGGGGGGGGGGGGGGGGGGGGGTGGTCTTTCTTTGCAGAACTTGACCATATGACTGGACAATAATCAAGACCAGATTAAACTAGAGCCTGCAGAACTTGCTATGTGGCGTGTGGTGTCAAAAATACAAAATCTGTACAGCTCCATATGTATCAGAGGAGGCTGGTTGGAGGAGCTATAGGAGGAACGGCTCATTGTAATGTCTGGAATGGTATAAATGAAACTGAGTCAAACGTGGTTTCCATATGTTTGATACCCTTCCATTAATTCCATTCCAGTCATTACAATGAGCTCATCCTCATTCCTCCCACCAGCCTCCTCTGATATGTATAGATGGGTAAACCGACAACGTCACACAAACGATGTGGGCACTTCCATGGGGCAGAAATCAGCTGTTCATAGGTGGCTAGTTTAAGCCAGTTTTATCCTGTTCTTGATACCATGTCTTGTTTTGACTGGTGTCACGTCTATGCTAAGATTGGCTAGCTTGCCAACAACTGTAACCATGTATTTGAGATACAACAAGTGCTCATTGTGCCAATGTAGCTATGTTAACATTGGACACAAAATATACTTTACATGTTGTCAACAATCTAGGGCGGCAGGTAGCTTAGTGGGTAAGAGCGTTGTGCCAGTAACCGAAAGGTCGCTGGTTCTAATCCCCGAGCCGACTAGGTGAAAAATCTGTCGATGTGCCCTTGAGCAAGGCACTTAACCCTAATTGCTCCTGTAAGTCGCTCTGGATAAGAGCGTCTGCTAAATGACCAAAAATAAAAATAAATAAATAATAATCTAAGCCAACCCTGTTGGGCGGTACGGCCTGTATAAACGGTTCGGCCTGTATAAACGGTTCGGCCTGTATAAACGGTTCGGCCTGTATAAACGGTTCGGCCTGTATAAACGGTACATCCTGTATAAACACAAACTCGCTTCCTTGACAACTTCCTTCACAAGTGCTCTTGCAACGCGCAAGAAGTATGAATGCCCTGACTTCTGCAGAGGCCACATTGCAGTATGAATGCCCTTACTTCTGCAGAGGCCACATTGCAGTATGAATTCCCTTACTTCTGCAGAGGCCACATTGCAGTATGAATTCCCTTACTTCTGCAGAGGCCACATTGCAGTATGAATGCCCTGACTTCTGCAGAGGCCACATTGCAGTATGAATGCCCTTACTTCTGCAGAGGCCACATTGCAGTATGAATGCCCTTACTTCTGCAGAGGCCACATTGCAGTATGAATTCCCTTACTTCTGCAGAGGCCACATTGCAGTATGAATGCCCTGACTTCTGCAGAGGCCACATTGCAGTATGAATGCCCTTACTTCTGCAGAGGCCACATTGCAGTATGAATGCCCTGACTTCTGCAGAGGCCACATTGCAGTACTCCGGAATGGCCGGAAGGATCTGTTTGAGCCTCCTGATGTAATGGATACAGAGGGGCCTGATACCGTATTAAAAGACCCTGGATTGTTATCTGGAGCCTACCAAAACGATGGAAGAAATACTCCAAGGAAGGGCTGTAATGTGTTTTCCTTCAATGGTATGGCACGATGCAACTACCTAAGGGCAGCACTTAAACGAGATGGCTATACCCCCCCCCCCCCCCCCCCCAAAAAAAAAAAATCCCTCTGAGATATCCTGAAAGGTGAGAGTGTATGCCGATGGAGAGAAGGACAAGTCAGATGACCACCTGCAGGCTATTGTGAAGAGGGGCACTCGTTTTTCACTCACGATTGACGAGTATACCTCCTCTCAGAATAAAAGATACATGAGCATCAATCTCCACTCGTTCCAAGAGTACTGGAACCTAGGCATGGCAAGGATTCACGGTAGCATGCCAGCTGAAAGGGTTAAACAGTTAGTGGATAGTCAACTGAGTAGGTACAACATGGTCGACTCCACCGATGGAGCGTCAGTGATGGTCAAGTAGAGGATACTTGTCTTGCCAGAACACCAACTGCGTTACTCTCAAGAACCTGGCTGTGACGGATGATGTGATGTATGAATAGTATAGTTGTGGAGCCACCTGCTGTATTATTTGTGGAACTGCATCTCTGTGCCTATATGTGTGCATGATCACGCAGGATCCAGCCAAATAGTTTTAAAAAAAAAACTTTGATGGAGGTATGTATCGTGATCCGTGCTGCACCCAGTGTTTTCACTTTTAAAATGATATCTAATGTATGTTAGACTGACAACGATATTGTTTTATAATCACTATCGATGTTGACATGTTTGTGTCCTGTATTTACAATTTTATGGACATTTACAAAGTTAGCACGTTGCTGTACGGTAAAGACTAGATAGCGTCCGTCCAGTACTTTCCTCTAGTGAGGTTAGTCACCTCGTGAAGTGTAAATGTATTTTTATCCCAAACTGTTATGGAACAATGTTATGTTACTGTACACGTGTAGCCCATGCGCTGCGGTGCTGTGTTATGGCCATTAGATGGAGTCATTATTAAATTGAGCGCTCCTCTGTAGTCATGGTGTTATTTACGTTTACATTTTAGTCATTTAGCAGACGCTCTTATCCAGAGCGACTTACAGTTAGTGAGTGCATACATTTTCATACTGGCCCCCCGTGGGAAACGAACCCACAACCCTGGCGTTGCAAGCGCCATGCTCTACCAACTGAGCTATAGTAATGATGGATAAAATGCATATTGTAAATATGCATTTAGCTTTTCTACAACTATTATTAAAAAGCCAAAGAGTTGTTAAACTTTGGTGGAGATTTCATGATGGATTTGCGGTTGCTCCTGTAACAGTGTTGCTGCCGTCCCTCTCCTTGCCCCTACCTGGGCTCGAACCAGGGACCCTCTGCAAACATCGACAACAGTCACCCCTCGAAGCACCGTTACCCGTCGCTCCACAAGAGCCGCGGCTCTTGCAGAGCAAAGGGCAACAACTACTTCAAGGTCTCAGAGCGAATGACGTCACCGATTGAAACGCTACTAGTGCGCACCGCTAACTAGCTAGCCATTTCACACCGCTTACACTCCGAAGTTTACACATTGTGTTGTGTGTGTGTGTGTGTGTGTCTGCAGAATAAACATGAAAGAGAACAGCACTGTCCTTTGTCGTTACACTGGCTGTGACGGATGTCCTGTACAGCCACACTGAGCTGCAGCCACTTACCAGTGATGATGATGATGGGACTGACGAAGAAGAAGAGGGAATCGGATCCCTGTCCCATGTGAGCGAGGAGCCGGACAACACAGTGGAGAAGGGGCCCGAAAGATTGCACATCACTTTCACAGGGCCACAGTCAGCAATTATAAGCTTCAGGCAAGAGGAGATGGAAAATGAACTGACCCTGATATTGGATCGTCGCACCCGCTGGAACAGTCTCGCAGATATGGTGGAACGATATGTGCCGTTGCACAGATCAGTGTCCAAGGCTCTAATTGATGTCAATCCAGGACTTCTTGGGCAGCTGATCTCACCTCTCAAACCTGTTCAAAATGGGCGTGGAGTAACTCTTCCAGCGGGACACCACTCTCATCATGGCAGATGGAATCTTTCGGTTCATGCTGGATGAGCTGAAGAAGCATGAAGCACCAATCTGCCAGGAGACGAGGGATGCCATCGAGACCAGATTCAGCCAGCGGAGGCAAAATAACCTGGTCTTCCTCTTCAGGTATAGGCTTGCAATTGTACAGTGAGGGAAAAAAGTATTTGATCCCCTGCTGATTTTGTTTGTTTGCCCACTGACAAAGAAATGATCAGTCTATAATTTTAATGGTAGGTTTATTTGAACAGTGAGAGACAGAATAACAACAACAAAAATCCAGAAAAACGGATTTAAAAAATAATATAAATTGTTTTGCATTTTAATGAGGGAAATAAGTATTTGACCCCCTCTCAATCAGAAAGATTTCTGGCTCCCAGGTGTCTTTTATACAGGTAACGAGCTGAGATTAGGAGCACACTCTTAAAGGGAGTGCTCCTAATCTCAGTTTGTTACCTGTATAAAAGACACCTGTCCACAGAAGCAATCAATCAATCAGATTCCAAATTCACCACCATGGCCAAGACCAAAGAGCTCTCCAAGGATGTCAGGGACAAGATTGTAGACCTACACAAGGCTGGAATGGGCTACAAGACCATCGCCAAGCAGCTTGGTGAGAAAGTGACAACAGTTGGTGCGATTATTCGCAAATGGAAGAAACACAAAATAACTGTCAATCTCCCTCGGCCTGGGGCTCCATGCAAGATCTCACCTCGTGGAGTTGCAATGATCATGAGAACGGTGAGGAATCAGCCCAGAACTACACGGGAGGATCTTGTCAATGATCTCAAGGCAGCTGGGACCATAGTCACCAAGAAAACAATTGGTAACACACTACGCCGTGAAGGACTGAAATCCTGCAGTGCCCGCAAGGTCCCCCTGCTCAAGAAAGCACATATACAGGCCCATCTGAAGTTTGCCAATGAACATCTGAATGATTCAGAGGAGAACTGGGTGAAAGTGTTGTGGTCAGATGAGACCAAAATCGAGTTCTTTGGCATCAACTCAACTCGCCGTGTTTGGAGGAGGAGGAATGCTGTCTATGACCCCAAGAACACCATCCCCTCCGTCAAACATGGAGGTGGAAACATTATGCTTTAGGGGTGTTTTTCTGCTAAGGTGACAGTACAACTTCACCGCATCAAAGGGACGATGGACGGGGCCATGTACCGTCAAATCTTGGGTGAGAACCTCCTTCCCTCAGCCAGGGCATTGAAAATGGGTCGTGGATAGGTATTCCAGCATGACAATGACCCAAAACACATGGCCAAGGCAACAAAGGAGTGGCTCAAGAAGAAGCACATTAAGGTCCTGGAGTGGCCTAGCCAGTCTCCAGACCTTAATCCCATAGAAAATCTGTGGAGGGAGCTGAAGGTTCGAGTTGCCAAACATCAGGCTTGAAACCTTAATGACTTGGAGAAGATCTGCAAAGAGGAGTGGGACAAAATCCCTCCTGAGATGTGTGCAAACCTGGTGGCCAACTACAAGAAACGTCTGACCTCTGTGATTGCCAACAAGGGTTTTGCCACCAAGTACTAAGTCATGTTTTGCAGAGGGGTCAAATACTTATTTCCCTCATTAAAATGCAAATCAATTTATAACATTTTTGACATGCGTTTTTCTGGATTTTGTTGTTGGTATTCTGTCTCTCACTATTCAAATAAACCTACCATTACAATTATAGACTGATCATGTCTTTGTCAGTGGGCAAACGTACAAAATCAGCAGGGGATCAAATACTTTTTTCCCTCACTGTATCTCATTTATATTTTATTATAAATTATATATTCCTATGCATATAGCGTAATAAAGCTGTTTTATTCCCTCTTATAAAACACTCATAGTTTAGGCTACAATAATTGCCTATGATTATATCTTTGGTAAATTATCAGACTATGCGAGTTCCTTTATGAAAGTGATTTTGGGATTTTAATATTTTTTCATTTGAATAATGGCATTACAGGTACCTCCTGAATCCATCTGTTCTGAGCAATCTACCCAATGACGTCTTCAGTATGCCATCGCAGCAAATGCTGCTGAGGACAGCAAATGGCCTTGTCGAAGACCTGCTGTTCGAGGCCAAGGAGGAAGATGCGGAGTCGGAGAGCAAATGGCCTCGTCGAAGACCTGCTGTTCGAGGCCAAGGAGGAAGATGCGGAGTCGGAGAGCAAATGGCCTCGTCGAAGACCTGCTGTTCGAGGCCAAGGAGGAAGATGCGGAGTCGGAGAGCAAATGGCCTCGTCGAAGACCTGCTGTTCGAGGCCAAGGAGGAAGATGCGGAGTCGGAGAGCAAATGGCCTCGTCGAAGACCTGCTGTTCGAGGCCAAGGAGGAAGATGCGGAGTCGGAGAGCAGGCTGAAGATGACGGAGAGGATCCTAGTTTGTGGCCTCCCCTTGTGCACAAGAAGATCGGCCCTCTCCATCATCTTCGGCCTGCCCTCCGACAACTGAACCCCCCTCCCGACACGATTTTATGGGGGGCCCACGCTACAGACAGCGAATGGGTCCACTAATACAGATGGCTATATGGGTCCGCTAATACAGATGGCTATATGGGTCCGCTAATACAGATGGCTATATGGGTCCACTAATACAGATGGCTATATGGGTCAGCTAATACAGATGGCTATATGGGTCAGCTAATACAGATGGCTATATGGGTCCACTAATACAGATGGCTATATGGGTCCACTAATACAGATGGCTATATGGGTCCACTAATACAGATGGCTATATGGGTCCGCTAATACAGATGGCTATATGGGTCCACTAATACAGATGGCTATATGGGTCAGCTAATACAGATGGCTATATGGGTCCACTAATACAGATGGCTATATGGGTCAGCTAATACAGATGGCTATATGGGTCCACTAATACAGATGGCTATATGGGTCAGCTAATACAGATGGCTATATGGGTCCACTAGTACAGATGGCTATATGGGTCCGCTAATACAGATGGCTATATGGGTCCGCTAATACAGATGGCTATATGGGTCCACTAATACAGATGGCTATATGGGTCCACTAATACAGATGGCTATATGGGTCCACTAATACAGATGGCTATATGGGTCAGCTAATACAGATGGCTATATGGGTCCACTAATACAGATGGCTATATGGGTCAGCTAATACAGATGGCTATATGGGTCCACTAATACAGGAATTGTAAAGTCCCAGTGCACTACTTTTGTGAGATTATACAAAATGTTCTCCATTATTTTTTTAAATATATGATTATTTTTTGTATTGTGATTTTTCAGGGGATGCTGCAGCACCTCTACCTCCTGCAGCTATGCAAGGAGCTGGCATTGGCTATGCAACAAACAAAGATGGGGACACCTCCAACCGCTGTTTAAGGCGCTCCCCACCATACAGGCGACCTTGGTGGAGGCAGAAAGGGCCTTTTCTGTCACCAAGCTACGAAACCGTCCATCGGCACTCTCTGTTTTTTGAGAACACACTTCGAGAGATCAGGGAGACTTGAAAGGCAGCTTTAGAGAGAGTGGGAATTTTCATTTTGGGTTAACTTTTTTATTTATTTTTTTAAAGCTAAAAGTTCCCTAGCCTAATGTTGCACACTGATATCCCCCTCATAAACATCCCAGGGAGGCCTTTGTGTGTTATTGATAGGCACCTGTAATGTTGTTATTCAAAATAATATTGTATAGTGTATGTAAAGGGATAATCAACGAGGGTGTCATGCCTACTCCCTCTCTCCAGCGCTCGATGTCGCCGGTCTACTAACCACCGGCCCTGGCAACCATTATTACCCACACCTGGACTACTTCACCACCTTCCCTTTATTTAGCCCTCAGTCATCAGGCAGTATTGGTTTGTTTTCATGTTCAGTACGTTCTTTTTCCCCTTGCATCAAACGCTCCTTCTGCACCTGCTTCCTGACTCCCTACATATATGTGACAGAGGGGCTATGCAACATATGGAAATAATGAAAGACTGTGGAAGGTGTGTTCCACAACAGGCTAGGGGAGTGGAACTGACCTTCCACTGAGTTGGATTATTGTCCACAGAAGCATAAATCCCTTTTATACATGGCTACATTTGCCACTAGAAATGTGTTCAACATCCACTGAAGTAGCTAGCAAGTTTACTAGATAACTACAGTAGTTGCTGTGGTAACCAAACAAACAGACTTGCTAGTTTAGCGAACCAAACCCTCAGTCCTAGCTTGCTATTATGAAAATCAAATTCAAGAAAACCCAATACTGTTTTCAATTAGACTTTTGCTGTCAAAAGCAGCTCAAACAAAACTTGTAAAAATGAACTATAGCCATTGAATTCTACCGTGCAAATATACCGTGTAAGGCCCGAGGGGGGAGGGGTGGGGGTATATGGCCAATTGTCACGAACGTTGAGACGGGTCAGACCAAGGTGCAGCGTGGTATGCGAACATGTTTATTAAACTGGATACACACTGACAAAACGTGCCGTCGGAAGGCTATACACAAACAAGCCAAACTCACCGAAACACAAACAAGATCCCACAACACAGGCAGGAAAACTGGCTGCCTAAGTATGATCCCCAATCAGAGACAACGAGCGACAGCTGCCTCTGATTGGGAACCACACCCGGCCAAACATAGAAATACAAAACCTAGATTTTCACACCCTGAACAAACTACCTAGAGAATAACAGTCTCTCCAGGTCAGGGCGTGACAGTACCCCCCCCCCCCCCCCCCCCCCAAAGGTGCGTACTCCGGCCGCACCAACCTGACTCATAAGGGGAGGGTCCGGGTGGGCATTCCGCCTCGGAGGCGGATCCGACTCCGGGCGTGACGACCTCTCCCTCTTTGCCTCCCCATTGCGCCCCTGGTCTGGACGATGCCCACCCGATGGCGATGCTTCCCCTCTCCTTCCTCCCACGATGCACCAAGCCCTGTCTGGACCCTGGTGTGGGAGACCCCGAACCTGGAGAGGGGCTGACGTCTGGGCCTGGAGTGGAGCCGCTGACCGGAGCTGAACTGGACCCCAGTGGAGCAGATTGCTCTGGCTCCGGAATGGATCCGCTGACCGGAGCTGGACTGCTCTGGCTCCGGAGTGGAACCGCTGACCGGAGCTGGACTGGGCACCGGTGGAGCGGATTGCTCTGGCACTGGAATGGAGCCGCTGACCGGAGATGGACCAGGCACCGGTGGAACGGGCACAGGCCACAGGTCTGGTGCGAGGAGCAGGAACGGGCCGGACTGGAGACACGCACCACTATCTTGGTGCGAGTCGCAGGCACGAGGTGTACCGGACTGGGAACTGTCGTTAGAGATCTCCGACTGTACCAGTCTTTTACTCTCCGCGCCCAGTCCTTCTCCAGTGAGGACTCCTCCTTGAGCCCCCACGAGTGCAGTGGTCGGGGCTCTTCTCTATCGATCCCCGACCACAATTTTAGCCCCCCCCAACAAAAAAAAAATCTTAGGGCTGTCTCGCGGGCTTCCTCCTCGGCCGACGCCTTCTGTGTTCCTCTCCTGCTTGGGCCTCCTCCTTCGCCCAGGGTCCTTTTCCTGCCAAAATCTCCTCCCATGTCCAAAAACTCTTCCCCACCTGTGTCCAGGGTGTCTGCTGCTCCTGGGCACACTGCTTGGTCCGTTGGGGGTGGGATCTTCTGTCAGGAACGTTGAGAGACGGGTCAGACCAAGGTGCAGCGTGGTATGCGAACATGTTTATTAAACTGGATACACACTGACAAAACGTGACGTGACGTCAGAAGGCTATAAACAAACAAGATCCCACAACCCAGGCAGGAAAACTGGCTGCCTAAGTATGATCCCCAATCAGAGACAACGAGCGACAGCTGCCTCTGATTGGGAACCACACCCGGCCAAACATAGAAATACAAAACCTAGACTTTCACACCCTGACCAAACTACCTAGAGAATTACAGTCTCTCCAGGTCAGGGCGTGACACCAATATACCTCGGCTAAGGGCTTTTCTTAAGCACAACGCAACACCTGGATACAGCCCTTAGCCGAGGTGTCTTATTGCTATTATAAACTGGTCACCAACGTAATTAGAGCAGTAAAAACTAATGTTTTGTCATACACGTGGTATACGGTCTGATATACCACGGCTGTCAGCCAATCAGCATTCAGGGCTCGAACCATCCGGTTTATTAAGGGAAATAATGCACGCTCTACCCCTTCAAGCCAATCAGAAAGGAGTATACAACAATGCCATGGTATAATTGATTGTATTATTTGTTAGGCTATTGTTATAGCCTGGCCTGTACATTGTGACTGCACTTCATTTAGGCCTGGAAGTTCATTTTATTTGATAAATTGATCATATCATTTTTGACAAAGTCCTGAGCCCTCTGTCATTATTTATGCAGACAAAAATAAAACGCAATGCAGAGACAATTTTACACAGGGCTCAAACGCAATAGTCCGACTGCTGCTCAACTGTGTCACCACTGTATATATAGTCTCCTGAGTGGCGCAGTGGTCTAAGGCACTGCATCGCAGTGCTAGCTGTGCCACTAGAGATCCTGGTTCGAATCCAGGCTCTGTCGCAGCCGGCCGCGACCGGGAGACTCATGGGCAGCGCACAATTGGCCTAGCGTTGTCCAGGGTAGGGGAGGGAATGGCCGGCAGGGATGTAGTTCAGTTGATAGAGCATGGCGTTTGCAACGCCAGGGTTGTGGGTTCGATTCCCACGGGGGACCAGTATGAAAAAAAAAAAAATATATATATATATGTATTCACTAACTGTAAGTCGCTCTGGATAAGAGCGTCTGCTAAATGACTAAAATGTAAATGTAAATGTATAAACATTGACCAATAGGTGGTGGCAAAGCCTTGCATGTAAAGCCATGTAAAAGCATGTAATTAATGTTGTGACTATACCTTGGTTTTAAACGCTTTAAATGGGCACTTCCGGTATTTGCAGTATTTCCCGGGACTCTTGGGATCAACATTAATTATTCCCGGTATTAAAAATGTACTAGATTTCCGGGAAAATATGAATCCCTACAATGGATGGCCATAGTTCACATCTAATAGATTAATTATCAACAGTAACCCATATTCCACAGGCCATGTACTGCATTAGGGGATAATAACACTGAATAGCAGTAATAACTCACTACTATTCCTTATAAAACTCCTCCTTACATATTGACCCCTACTTTATCACTCATCCATGGTCAATGGTGCATTCCATTCAGAACCAACAGAGCTGTTTGTCGGGTCCTTACCCTGCCAATGGTTCATTCCATTCAGAACCAACAGAGCTGTTTGTCGGGTCCTTACCCTGCCAATGGTTCATTCCATTCAGAACCAACAGAGCTGTTTGTCGGGTCCTTACCCTGCCAATGGTGTGTGTGTGCCTGATTTCTCCAGAAGTTGCTGTTTGAAAAATGACTAATGGTAAATATTCACCTGTATATTGCAACGGTTCAGGCTTGGACAAGTCATAAAATATTCCGATAGTAAACCTATTTGGCTTTACAACAATTAGATTAAAAAATATATATAAAAAAAAAAGACATGAAATTCATGAGAGAGAAGAGGACACATACACAGTGGGACACGTCATTTTGTATTGATATACCCTAGCTGCATATTCCCTTCTAGGTTTGTCAGCAGTGTCTTATATGGAAGAAAAAAAAAAAAGAAAAGCACCATCTCTAGAGATTCTTCTCAAAGCCATCAAATATAGTCCTATTTCACTTCCAACCCCCCTGTCCCAGGCTAAATATCAGGACTGGAGCTGTTTGGAGCATTTAGTTCCTGTAGCTCTACTGTCGGATCGGTCCCCTTCCTCATTCCCTCCGTCTTAGCCAGTGTCTTTCCCTCCGTCTCCTTGTAAGCGCCCTGACAGAAAACCCTGAAGTTATCCCCAACTAAGAAATAAAGGAGTGGGTCCAAGCAGCTGTTCCCTGCTGCGAGACACAGAGTGATCACAGCCGCTTTGCGTACACGCTCTATGTACCTACAGGAATCTCTATACCCCTTTTCCCTCGCCTGCTGCTCGGCCTCCAGGAAGAGCGTCCTCGTGACGTGGTAGGGCAGGAAACACACTAGGAAGATGCTAAGGACTATTACAACTAGGGACATGGACTTGTAGGGGTGTTTCGGCCTTCCTTCAACCTTCCTCAGCGTCAGCAGTCTACGCACCACAAATATGTAACAGACAGAGATGACTGCAAAGGGCACAATGAAGCCGAGGAGTAAGGTGACGTGGTTGGCTATGATCAGTGTGTGGTTGTGAATGGGGTTGTATTCTGGGTTGAGCTCCAGGCACCTGGTTCTACCAGAAGCATCTCTGATGGTCCCTGGACTCAGCATAGGGATGGAGGCTAGCGACACCAGCAGCCAGACCAATAGGCACCCCAGCCAGGCATTACGTCTACTCTGCAGGCGCATGTACCTGAACGGCTGGGTGACGGCCATGTAACGAAGCACACTCAGCACCATGAGGAAGTAGATGCTCCCGTACATGTTGACGTAGAAGACGTAGGACATAACTCGACAGGCGATGTCTCCAAACACCCAGTTAGACTCCATTAAGTAGTAGAAGGACCGGAGTGGTAGGGAGCACACCAGCATCAGGTCTGACACCAGCAGGTTTACCATGTACAGGTTGACAGGGGTAAACCTTTTCTTCCTCCTCCAGACACTGACGAAGAAGCAGAGGGAGACGAGGTTGAAGACGAGGCCGAGGGTGAAGATGACTAGGTAGGTGGGCGGGTAGACTCTGTGTTTGAACATGCTGATGGAGCAGTTAGAGGAAACGTTTCCATCTTCCATGATGACTGATTCATTCGTTTTAGATTGCTCCTAAAATAAGGACAAAGAAAGAGAGAGAGGAGGGGGGGGGGGGTGGGGGGGGGGGGGGCAAAGAGAGAGAGAGAGGCAGGGGGAGGGGGAGGGGAGGGGAGGGGGCAAAGAGAGAGGCGGGGGGAGGGGAGTGGGGGCAAAGAGAGAGAGAGGCAGGGGGAGGGGGAGGGGAGGGGGCAAAGAGAGAGGCGGGGGGAGGGGAGTGGGGGCAAAGAGAGAGAGAGAGAGGCAGGGGGAGGGGGAGGGGGCAAAGAGAGAGAGAGAGAGAGAGAGGCAGGGGAGGGGGGGGCAAAGAGAGAGAGAGAGGCAGGGGGAGGGGGAGGGGGGGCAAATAGAGAGAGAGAGAGGCAGGGGGAGGGGGAGTAGGGCAAAGAGAGAGAGTGGCAGGGGGAGGGGGAGGGGGACAACGAGAGAGAGCGGCAGGGAGGGTGGGGCAAAGAGAGAGACAGAGGCAGGGGGAGAGGGGGAAAAGAGAGAGAGAGGGGAAGGGAGAGGGGGAGGGGGGCAAAGAGAGAGAGAGAGACAGGGGGAGTGGGGGCAAAGAGAGAGAGAGAGAGACAGGGGAGGGGGGGACAGAGAGAGAGAGAGAGAGAGAGAGAGAGAGACAGGGGAGGGGGGGACAGAGAGAGAGAGAGAGAGAGAGAGAGAGAGAGGGAGAGAGAGAGAGAGAGAGAGAGAGAGAGAGAGAGAGAGAGAGAGAGAGAGAGAGAGGCAGGGAGAGAGAGAGAGAGAGAGAGAGAGGGAGAGAAAGGGAGAGAGGGAGAGAGAGAGAGAGAGAGGGAGAGAGGGAGAGAGAGAGAGAGAGAGAGAGAGAGGGAGAGAAAGGGAGAGAGGGAGAGAGAGAGAGAGAGAGGGAGAGAGGGAGAGAGGGAGAGAGAGAGAGAGAGAGAGAGAAAGGGAGAGAGGGAGAGAGAGGGAGAGAAAGGGAGAGAGGGAGAGAGGTCAGTTTATCAGGATCCCCATTAGCTGTTGCACTCTTCCTTGAGTCCACACAAAAGAGAGAGATGGATTGGTTTTTAAAAAAGCAACAAGTTAAATCAAGATTTGAGATGGCAGCAGTTACACAGCAGCACGAAGTGTGCTTTACAGTACTATACTATCATCTCTCACAGTGATCTTCTTTACCATAGTGACAGGCGATGTCTCCAAACACCCAGTTAGATTCCATTAAGTAGTAGAAGGACCAGAGTGGTAGGGAGCACACCAGCATCAGGTCTGACACCAGTTTCCTCCATTGGTGAAACATCAAAAATGAATGCTGAAGTTGGAGTGCAACAAACAGGTTTCAAACTCACTTCATCCGCATTCAAACTATAGGAGTGTTTCAAACCCTTTCCTCATATCTGTGGTTGTCAGGGGGATTTTTACAATTTACTGTCATCCTGATTACACATTACGTAGTGTAAACAATCATCGAAACCCAACCCTGTTCAGTTATCACTGATCTACCACATCGTCTGGGACAACAACAGAGTTTTGCTTCTCCAAAATCAAACGTTCTCAAATACCACAATCCTCTCTTGCCCTGCAGTGTAAATTTGCTTTCACTTTTAATAAGAAAGGATTATTAACAATAACAACTGAGAGAGCGAGAGAGAGAGAGAGAGAGATAGAGGGAGGAGAGAGAGAGAGAGTGAGAGAGAGAGAGAGAGAGAGAGAGAGAGAGAGAGAGAGAGAGAGAGAGAGAGAGAGAGAGAGAGAGAGAGAGAGAGAGAGAGAGAGAGAGAGAGAGAGAGAGAGAGAGAGAGAGAGAGAGAGGAGAGATTAACTGTAACCCATAAGTAAAGAATAAGAACAACAGCAGAACAACTAATAAAATGGTACATCTGGTTAGTTCAGGAGATTTGTAAAAGCCAAATTGCCTGAGTGTAAATAGTTTGGGCTATATGTTACCTGCCAAAATACCCCACCATCCCATGGACTCTCAATAATGTAAGAATTGCCCCATAACACAGCATTTACAAGCTTTAAACACTCAATACTTTATGTATGTGTGTTGTTATGTGTTAATAACATGAAGATTACATTACCAAGCAGGCTATGCGAGGGGGAGAGTTGAAGTGTGCCTTGCATGGCTAAACAAGGAGACTGCTAGCTGAAGTATCAGTTTATTAAAAGTAGATCAACCTATGCCCCGGTTTGTCATTATTCATAGGAACAAACATAACAGGATAATGATCTTCCATACACATTGTACAACACGTTCTGTAACAAATGCCAAATCACAGCCATAAACTGCAACAACAATCAATCTTAAAACAACAATTGACCATAATTTGATTTGTACCTACTGTGATGAGAAGCACCCTGACACTGTCTTGATGATCAGCAGCTGTTCCTCTCAGATCCACAGCGAGACTTCATTACAGAGTGGAGCAGGCTGAGCTGTTTGCAGGATCAACCCTAGAAACACTTGACTTTCAGTCTCCTTGGTTGGTAGTTTAATAATGACACCCCGCCCATTTCGTTTTCCAGTAAAGTCCTTTTAAAGGTAAATGTGAAAAAACACCAGGATAGCATCTCCCCCCAGCTTTACTGGTTGCCAATGGCACGAAGTCAAGAGAACGTGTTTAAACATGTCTGTGTGTCCTGTATTTCTGCATTTCATAAAGACTTGCTCACTGACTTTCCATTTTCAAAACGTTGTTTATTTGTTGGTGAGACAAATATTTTTCTACAACTCAGTTTAAAATCAGTCAATAAATCAATACATTGTTGTTATTATTATGAACTCTGGTGCCTGGTTTATGACTTCAGTCGGAGACTTTCTCTGCACACAGTGTACAGTACACCGTTATCCTTAGAGATTTTGCCAGGATGGAAAAATTCATACAGATCCAAAGTAAACAACCAGATGAAAACCCCTGACCTAAGGCCTATAAGGGCGGCAGCTAGCTTAGTGGGTAAGTAGCGTTGTGCCAGTAACCGAAATGTCGCTGGTTCTAATCCCCGAGCCGACTAGGTGAAAAATCTGTCGATGTGCCCTTGAGCAAGGCACTTAACCCTAATCGCTCTGGATAAGAGCATCTGCTAAATGACGTAAATGTATAAGGACCATAACCTAGTCAGTAGTTCAAAATACATGTTTGTGCATCTTTATTTAACCAGGCAAGTCAGTTAAGAACAAATTCTTATTTACAATGACGGCCTCCACCGGACCAAACCCGGATGACACTGGGCCAATTGTGCGCCGCCCCTATGGGACTCCCAATCACGGCCGGTTGTGATACAGCCTGGAATCGAACCAGGGGGTCAGTAGTGACGCCTCAAGCACTGAAATGCAGTGCCTTAGACCGCTGCGCCACTCGGGAGCCCAATATATTTCAGTTATTTATAATAATAATATGCCATTTAGCAGACGCTTTTATCCAAAGCGACTTACAGTCGTGCGTGCATAATTTTTTTTGTGTATGGGTGGTCCCGGGGATCGAACCCACTACCTTGGCGTTACAAGCGCCGTGCTCTACCAGCTGAGCTACAGAGGACCACTATTTATTTCTAATACTTTTGCAAACATTTATAAAAACCTGTCTTTGCTTTGTCATTATGGGGTATTGTGTGTAGATTGGTGAAGGAAAAAAAGCAATTGAATCCATTTTAGAATAAGGCTGTAACGTAACAAAATGTGGAAAAAGGGAAGGGGTCTGAATACTTTCCAAATGCACTGTATGTAGTATATAATGTATACTATGTAGTCTATAATGTATACTATGTAGTGTATACTATGTAGTGTATAGTGTATACTATGTAGTGTATACTATGTAGTGTATAGTGTATACTACGTAGTCTATAATGTATACTATGTAGTGTATACTATGTAGTGTGTAGTGTATACTATGTAGTCTGTAGTGTATACTATGTAGTGTATAGTGTATATTATGTAGTGTGTAGTGTATACTATGTAGTGTATACTATGTAGTGTGTAGTGTATACTATGTAGTGTATAGTGTATACTATGTAGTGTATATACTCACCCTGCTCTGAGTAAATGTGTGCTGGGTGGTACTGTGGTATATACTGGGAGCTCATGTCTCCCACGCCCCCCGCCATGCCTGTGTAGAGGTGGGGTGGGGGGGGCAACATGGCGGGGTGGGGGATGAAGGCGGGCAGGTGGGCGTGGGGTGGAGGAGGTGGGTGGTGCAGGGGGGAGTGGCCCCCAGGGTGGAACTCTGGCTGCTGAGGTAAGACCAGAACACGTCGCACTCCATTCTCCTCTATGATCTGATGGACGGAGAGAGAGAGGTGGAGAGAGAGAGGTGGAGAGAGAGAGAAATTACTAAAACAATACAGAAATACACTACGGAAAAAGAAGGAACAGCAT
Organism: Coregonus ussuriensis; assembly: GCA_031479575.1. Classification (NCBI taxonomy): domain Eukaryota; kingdom Metazoa; phylum Chordata; class Actinopteri; order Salmoniformes; family Salmonidae; genus Coregonus; species Coregonus ussuriensis. The sequence goes on along the minus strand of CM062477.1, from coordinate 46,616,667 downwards.
GTCAGAAATCAGCTCAATGTAATTGAAGAATCCATAGACTCTAATCACTTCTGGGAAAATTGGAAAACACTAAACAAACAACACAAAGAGCTATCTATCCAAAACAGAGGTTTATGGGTAAACCACTTCTCCAATCTTTTTGGCCCTATAACAAAAAACAAACATGATCAAATGCAAATCTTAGAATCAACTATTAAAGACTACCAGAACCCACTGGATTCTCCAATTACATTGAATGAACTACAGAACAAAATACAAACCCTCCAACCCAAAAAGGCCTGTGGTGTTTATGGTATCCTCAATGAAGTGATAAAATATACAGACCACAAATTCCAATTGGCTATACTTAAACTCTTTAACATCATCCTTAGCTCTGGCATCTCCCCAATATGTGGAACCAAGGACTGATCACCCCAATCCACAAAAGTGGACACAAATTTGACCCCAATAACTACCGTGGGATACGCGTCAACAGCAACCTTGGGAAAATCCTCTGCATTATCATTAACAGCAGACTAGTTCATTTCCTCAGAGAAAACAATGTATTGAGCACGTATTCACCCCCACACACTAATTGACAAACAAACAAACCAAAACAAAGGCAAAGTCTTCTCATGCTTTGTTGATTTCAAAAAAGCTTTTGACTCAATTTGGCATGAGGGTCTGCTATACAAATTGATGGAAAGTGGTGTTGGGGGGAAAACATACGACATTATATAATCCATGTACACAAACAGGTGTGCGGTTAAAATTAGCAAAAACACACACCTATGACTTGTCTGTAAAATCTGATAAAATCTTGGGTCAAATTTTTGTTCTCCTTTAGGTAACCAAAAAAGTAGGTTATTGGACATTTAGATGTTCTAGTAATAAATTAATGTAAGGCAGGGGTCAAATATACATTTTATTATATCATGGTTACGAAAAGGGGAAATATATGATGTTATGGTTACCAAAAGGGGAAATATATTATATCATGGTTACGAAAAGGGGAAATATATTATGGTATGGTTACCAAAAGGGGAAATATATTATGTTATGGTTACCAAAAGGGGAAATATATTATGGTATGGTTACCAAAAGGGGAAATATATTATGTTATGGTTACCAAAAGGGGAAATATATTATGGTATGGTTACGAAAAGGGGAAATATATTATGGTATGGTTACCAAAAGGGGAAATATATTATGTTATGGTTACCAAAAGGGGAAATATATTATGGTATGGTTACCAAAAGGGGAAATATATTATGTTATGGTTACCAAATGGGAAGAAAAAAAGATTGGGCCAAGATTCTCTTAAAGATACTGTAAGTATCTCTCAATAACCCTGCACTGACATGTACAGTCGTGGTCAAAAGTTTTGAGAATGACACAAATATTAATTTTCACAAAGTCTGCTGCCTCAGTTTTTATGATGGCAATTTGCATATACTCCAGAATGTTATGAAGAGTGATCAGATGAATTGCAATTAATTGCAAAGTCCCTCTTTGCCATGAAAATGAACTTAATCCCAAAAAAACATTTCCACTGCATTTCAGCCCTGCCACAAAAGGACCAGCTGACATCATGTCAGTGATTCTCTCATTAACACAGGTGAGAGTGTTGACGAGGACAAGGCTGGAGATCACTCTGTCATGCTGATTGAGTTAGAATAACAGACTGGAAGCTTTAAAAGGAGGGTGGTGCTTGAAATCATTGTTCTTCCTCTGTTAACCATGGTTACCTGCAAGGAAACACGTGCCGTCATCATTGCTTTGCACAAAAACGGCTTCACAGGCAAGGATATTGTTGCTAGTAAGATTGCACCTAAATCAACCATTTATCGGATCATCAAGAACTTCAAGGAGAGAGGTTCAATTGTTGTGAAGAAGGCTTCAGGGCGCCCAAGAAAGTCCAGCAAGCGCCAGGACCGTCTCCTAAAGTTGATTCAGCTGCGGGATCGGGGCACCACCAGTGCAGAGCTTGCTCAGGAATGGCAGCAGGCAGGTGTGAGTGCATCTGCACGCACAGTGAGGCGAAGACTTTTGGAGGATGGCCTGGTGTCAAGAAGGGCAGCGAGGAAGCCACTTCTCTCCAGGAAAAACATCAGGGACAGACTGATATTCTGCAAAAGGTACAGGGATTAGACTGCTGAGGACTGGGGTAAAGTAATTTTCTCTGATGAATCCCCTTTCGAATTGTTTGGGGCATCTGAAAAAAAAGCTTGTCCGGAGAAGACAAGGTGAGCGCTACCATCAGTCCTGTGTCTCCTGAGTGGCGCAGTGGTCTAAGGCACTGCATCGCAGTGCTAGCTGTGCCACTAGAGATCCTGGTTCAAATCCAGGCTCTGTCACAGCCAGCCGCGACCGGGAGACTCATGGGCGGCGCACAATTGGCCCAGCGTCGTCCAGGGTAGGGGAGGGAATGGCCGGCAGGGATGTAGCTCAGTTGATAGAGCATGGCGTTTGCAACGTCAGGGTTGCGGGTTCGATTCCCATGGGGGGCCAGTATGAAAAAAATAAAAATGTATTCACTAACTGTAAGTCGCTCTGGATAAGAGCGTCTGCTAAATGATGTAAATGTAATGTAAATGTGTCATGCCAACAATAAAGCACCTGAGACCATTCATGTGTGGGGTTGCTTCTCAGCCAAGGGAGTGGGCTCACTCACAATTGTGCCTAAGAACACAGCCATGAATAAAGAATGGTACCAACACATCCTCCGAGAGCAACTTCTCCCAACCATCCAAGAACAGTTTGGTGACGAACAATGCCTTTTCCAGCATGATGGAGCACCTTGCCATAAGGCAAAAGTGATAACTAAGTGGCTCGGGGAACAAAACATCGACATTTTGGGTCCATGGCCAGGAAACTCCCCAGACCTTAATCCCATTGAGAACTTGTGGTCGATCCTCAAGAGGCGGGTGGACAAACAAAAACCCACAAATTCTGACAAACTCCAAGCAATGATTATGCAAGAATGGGCAGCCATCAGTCAGGATGTGGCCCAGAAGTTAATTGACAGCATGCCAGGGCGGATTGCAGAGGTCTTGAAAAAGAAGGCTCAACACTGCAAATATTGACTCTTTGCATAAACTTAATATAATTGTCAATAAAAGCCTTTGACACTTATGGAATGCTTGTAATTATACTTCAGTATACCATAGTAACATCTGACAAAAATATCTAAAAACACTGAAGCAGCAAACTTTGTGAAGACCAATACTTGTGTCATTCTCAAAACATTTGACCATGACTGTATTTTAGGCAATACTGTATATAAACCCTGGATTGCTGATGTATTGGCCATTGAGAGGCTTTGAAGCCAACGGTCGGCCATATTGGCACTCCCCAGTAGCAGCAGTCCTCCCTAGGAATGAATGGAATTCTACAGTATTTCAATTAAATGTTTCAAGGACAAAATTACATTTATTTAAGTATTGTTTTGTTGTAGTGGGGACAGTAACATTATGAATCTAAAAAAAATGATACATTTACAACTGCCAGGTCGCAGTTGTAAATGAGAACTTGTTCTCAACTGGCTTACCTGGTTAAATAAAGTTTTTTTTTTTATTATTATTTTTTAATAAGGCAAATGTGTTGATATAAATTTTTTTCATTTTTTATGTTTAGCTCACATAATTTAAAAGTATGCATTAAGGTGTTTGTAATAGAATAACCGTGGCAAAAACGAATGTAGACATGAATAAATTCATTTCTATAGCTTCCAAAACAGCCCCCTTATGTCATCTAGTGTATATATAAATCACTTATTTTAGGCTACTGGAAAGGAATGATTTCAAATAAAACCTGTAGCAGTGTTGCCCATCAATCACCGTTTGCTGACGAATGCGCAGAACGGATGTGCTTGAATGTTGCTGGTGCTACGTTCAAGAGTCAGTAAAAAGAGAACGCCCACCGATCAAGAAATGAACTCGGCAGTCAACTTGTACTGTCTGAATAGTAGTGATGGGATGTTCCCCTCTTTTTACTGACTCTGATCTTTTCGACTCGTTCAGTCAAAATAACGAATCTTTCGACTCATTTCGTTCATTTGAGTCAGTAATGCCCAGAGCACGCAGGACCCCCTACCGGTGAATGATGAACTCACACCTGCCTGCTGCCAACTCTGTCGCTCAATTGGTAGAGCATGGCGCTTGTAACGCCAGGGTAGTGGGTTCGATCCCCGGGACCACCCATACGTAAAAATGTATGCACACATGACTGTAAGTCGCTTTGGATAAAAACGTCTGCTAAATGGCATATTATTTATATTATAAAACTCGTCATGATTTTACAAGCCTCTCGTTCACCACAAGGGGTTTATTGTAGCTGTTATTTGTGACTGAGACTTGTAAAAGTGTGCTTTAAACAATGTACATGTATTTATCGCTAGGCATACAAATAAATATTATTTATTGATACATTTGAAACAAGGTCTAGTTGTGGCCGCAACCGGACTAGTTTGTGAACGACTCTTGGCGGAATGCATTGCTTGACTGCTATTAGGGTGATAAAGCACAATATCGTTCCAACTGCAGCACCCCAAACGATTCGTTCTCGAGTTCGTTGAGCAAAGGGAGGTATGTTTAGTGTATGTTTTGGTTCTACAAAGCTGTGTCCATCCTAACATTCAATTAATTGCATCCATTCTTGCACCATGCGATCATTTGTCAGTTCTAAACATATAATATAATGTAATATGCCATTTAGCAGACGCTTTTATCCAAAGCGACATACAGTCATGAGTGCATAATAAAAAATGTTTTACGTATGGGTGGTCCCGGGGATCGAACCCACTACCCTGGCGCTTTGCCATGCTCTACCAATTGAGCTACAGAGGACCACCGTATTGTACATTTATTCTTCTTCTCTATGCTGTCTGCAGCATGATCTATTTTCCTGCACGCAGATATGACAGCCAGCTGTTAGTCGGAGCACATCTCCGGAGCGTGTATTTAACCCTGCTGTGGGATGAATTGGAGCCAGACAGCAGGTCAAACGAACGACTCACTCAGAAAAAAACGAATCATGACTCTCGAGTCAGTAAAAAGAGTCGTTCGCGAACTGCACATCACTGCTGAATAGCAAAGAAGCTTCCTCGGCTAGAGACGGGATCGGCACGGTTGGTTAGCTAGCGCCTGTCTTCCGGAAATCTGATCGCTTTTACTCGATTTGCCATATGAAAATGTTAAGGAGTCGCCGATATCGCTGTCTGACACAACGACATCGTTGACGAATAGCACAACAACGCCGGTGGTAAGCTATGCTAGCTAGCTAGCGTACGCTACTTTAGCTTATTTTAGAAAACAATACCTTCGGCATCCTTGTCTGAGTCTTGTTGACGTTGGTGACAGTCAGCTAGTCATAGCAGGAACCTCTACAATGACAGTCAATAACTAAGCAGTTTTTTAGTGTGTTGTTGTTGGCGTTAATTTAACCCACCACAGTTTCTAAATGACGTGTTTCTGCGTCTGAGTTTAGCTAAGCCAACGTCGCCATGACATCGCCTACAAGTGTGATCGGGGATTTCAGTTTCTGCATATCTCCATACTGTAACTGTCCTTAGCCACAGTAGCTAACGTTTGGGAAATAGTGTTCGGGATAAAACTCAACGATTTCCGATGGGGTTGAGCGGCGACGAGAGTGGGTAGACTGGAGCTCCGTTACACAGGGAATAGATAGCCTCTACGGATCCGAGAGTAGAAGACTGGAGCTCCGTTACACAGGGAATAGATAGCCTCTACGGATCCGAGAGTAGAAGACTGGAGCTCCGTTACACAGGGAATAGATAGCCTCTACGGATCCGAGAGTAGAAGACTGGAGCTCCGTTACACAGGGAATAGATAGCCTCTACGGATCCGAGAGTAGAAGACTGGAGCTCCGTTACACAGGGAATAGATAGCCTCTACGGATCCGAGAGTAGAAGACTGGAGCTCCGTTACACAGGGAATAGATAGCCTCTACGGATCCGAGAGTAGAAGACTGGAGCTCCGTTACACAGGGAATAGATAGCCTCTACGGATCCGAGAGTAGAAGACTGGAGCTCCGTTACACAGGGAATAGATAGCCTCTACGGATCCGAGAGTAGAAGACTGGAGCTCCGTTACACAGGGAATAGATAGCCTCTACGGATCCGAGAGTAGAAGACTGGAGCTCCGTTACACAGGGAATAGATAGCCTCTACGGATCCGAGAGTAGAAGACTGGAGCTCCGTTACACAGGGAATAGATAGCCTCTACGGATCCGAGAGTAGAAGACTGGAGCTCCGTTACACAGGGAATAGATAGCCTCTACGGATCCGAGAGTAGAAGACTGGAGCTCCGTTACACAGGGAATAGATAGCCTCTACGGATCCGAGAGTAGAAGACTGGAGCTCCGTTACACAGGGAATAGATAGCCTCTACGGATCCGAGAGTAGAAGACTGGAGCTCCGTTACACAGGGAATAGATAGCCTCTACGGATCCGAGAGTAGAAGACTGGAGCTCCGTTACACAGGGAATAGATAGCCTCTACGGATCCGAGAGTAGAAGACTCCTCTCTGGTCTCTAACATGTAGGCTCCCCTTTTGTGAACAGTCCAATCACAAGTCGGACTGTTGAATAAACTTCATTTGAATGTACTTTTACCTGTTGTCTGCTGATTTTAGACTTTATGTAGGAGGTAATCTGAGACAGTAGTGTTCTTAAACCGCCTTTCAGTGTGCTGGTCTGTATTTCAGGGCTCATCTGTAAAAGAGACATCGACATTTACATGTTTGTCATTTTAGCAGACGCTCTTATCCAGAGCGACTTACAGTTAGTGAGTGCATACATTTTTCATACTCCTTGGATTCAGTATGACTCCCTGAGAAAATAAAGGTTAAATAAATAAAAATGTCGGTTTGTACCCTTACAAAAAAAGTGCCGTTTTGAAACTGCAGTTGACTGTGGTATTTTGGATGCAGTAATTGCAGAATTACTGCAATGGAACTGCAGTTACACTGCTCTCTGACTGCAATCTTTTTCCGTAAGGGTATTTCTGTTTTGTATTTTCAATGCTGACGGAATTCGCACGCGATTTGCACAAAATGTTATTGTCCCGAATTTAACCGAAACACAGACAAAAGTTGTCCCACGTCATCAGCTGGTAAATTTCACAAGCACTTCCAGCTGATTGCGAGGGAACACGCTTTGGTCGACAACGTTCGGTTACATTCAGCTATTGTTTACATGTTGTGCATCGTGAAATCCGTCAGCAGATGAAAAATACAAGCGACAGAACCTACTGGCACATAACCTACCGGCACACTTTCCCGTGGTTACCCTATCTCTCTACCTCCTACTGCCAAAAGGGGACCAACAGCACGGACAACCGGTAAAGTACGTTTAAATATCATTGTATTCAACATTGTGGCTTGTACAGACTTGCGTCTTTTTTTTTACAGCGACTTCTTTCAGACTAGGGTGCCATTTGGGACGTATACTTACACTCTGACACTTAAACTCTCCTTACTCACTCTAAACTGACACTGTTATGATTACTGATAAATCCACTAGACTGTCTGTCTCGAAATTCCCCCTGGCATTCCTGTGTTGACAGATTTACTTCCTTCGAATTTTTTTTATTTTTTTTTGCTAAGGGAAAATGTTGTTTGTGTGAACCAACCGTTTTCATTTCGTCAGTGATTCAACAACTGATGTTGCTAAATTATTCTATGATGATGATGGATGGTAGCGAGTGTGTGTGTGTGTGTGTAATGTCTCTGTCTGTTTACCCTAGTTGAGTAGTAGTATGCTGGACGTGGGGAAGTGGCCAGTGTTTGCTCTCCTGCCTCCAGAGGAACTGCGTCTGATAAGACAGGCCTGTGTGTTCGGCAGCGCTGCCAACGAAGCCCTCTATGTCACCGTCAACGATGAGGTACGCTCAGCACCAGAGGCTGCAGACAGACACGGTGTACTTACCAAATGGCACCCTATTCCCTATGTAGTTCGCTATTTTTGACATTTACTTACCAAATGGCCCCCTATTCCCTATGTAGTTCGCTATTTTTGACATTTACTTACCAAATGGCACCCTATTCCCTATGTAGTTCGCTATTTTTGACATATACTTACCAAATGGCACCCTATTCCCTATGTAGTTTGCTACTTTTGACATACAGTACCAGTCAAAAGTTTGGACACACATACTAATGTAAGGGTTTTTCTTAATTTTTTACTATTTTCTACATTGTAGAATAATAGTGAAGACATCAAAACTATGAAATAACACATATGGAATCATGTAGTAACCAATCATGTTGTTAAACAAATCATAATATATTTTATATTTGAGATTTTTCAAATAGCCACCCTTTGCCTCGATGACAGCTTTGCACACTCTTGGCATTCTCTCAACCAGCTTCATGAGGTAGTCAACTGGAATGCATTTCAATTAACAGGTGTGCCTTCTTAAAAGTTAATTTGTGGAATTTCTTTCCTTCTTAATGCGTTTGAGCCAATCAGTTGTGCTGTGACAAGGTAGGGTTGGTATACAGAAGATAGCCCTATTTGGTAAAAGACCAAGTCCATATTATGGCAAGAACAGCTCAAATAAGCAAAGAGAAACGACAGTCCATCATTACTTTAAGACATGAAAGTCAGTCGATCCGGAAAATTAAGAGCTTTGCACACCTGGATTGTACAATATTTGCCCATTATTCTTTTCAAAGTTCTTCAAGCTCTATCAACTTGGTTGTTGAATATTGCTAGACAGCCATTTTCAAGTCTTGCCATAGATTTTCAAGCCGATTTTAAGTCAAAACTGTAACTAGGCCACTCAGGACATTCAACGTTGTCTTGGTAAGCAACTCCATTGTATATTTGGCCTTGTGTTTTAGGTTATTGTCCTGCTGAAAGGTGAATTTGTCTCCCAGTGTCTGTTGGAAAGCAGACTGGACCAGGTTTTCCTCTAGGATTCTGCCTGTGCTTTGCTCTTTTCCGTTTCTTTTCATCCTGAAAAACTCCCTAGGCCTTGCCGACGACAAGCATACCCTTAACATGATACAGCCACCACCATTCTTGAAAATATGAAGAGGTACTCAGTGATGTGTTGTGTTGGATTTGCCCCAAACATAACGCTTTGTATTCAGGACATAAAGTATATTTCTTAGGCACATTTTTTGCAGTTTTACTTTAGTGCCTTATTGCAAACAAGATGCATGTTTTGGAATATTTTTATTCTGTACAGGCTTCCTTCTTTTCGCTATGTCATTTAGGTTAATATTGTGGAGTAACTACAATGTTGTTGATCCATCCTCAGATTTATCCCATCACAGCCATTAAACTCTGTAACTGTTTTAAAGTCACCGTTGGCCTCATGGTGAAATCCCCTGAACGGTTTCCTTCCTCTCCAGCAACTGAGTTAGGACGGACGCCTGTATCTTTGTAGTGACTGGGTGTAATTAATTAATAACTTCACCGTGCTCAAAGGGATATTCAATGTGTCAAGGCGTCGGTGTGATGCGGTAGGACGAAGTGCTAATCCCAAAAACGTACTTTACTCGTAGGTAACGTAAAAAACAACCTCCACGCAGGGAGGGAACAAAACCCGCTCACAATACGACAACCAAAACACGAACAAACACACAGTTTGAGCCAGAGGGTTAAATAGGGAAGACATAAATTACGTAATGGGAAACGGGTGTGACCAATACAGACAAAACAAGTAGAACATAGAAACATGGATCGGTAGCGGCTAGTACTCCGGTGACGACGAACGCCGAAGCCTGCCCGAGCAAGGAGGAGGAGGGGCAGCCTCGGCTGAATTCGTGACACAATGTCTGCTTTTTTTAAAAATCTTTCTCCATCTACCAATAGGTGCCCTTATTTGCGAGGCATTGGAAAACCTCCCTGGTCTTTGTGGTTGAATCTGTGTTTTGAAAATTCACTGCTCGACTGTTGGACCTTACAGATAATTGTATCTGTGGGGTACAGAGACGAGGTAGTCATCTAAAAAATAATGTTAAACAGTATTATTGCACACAAAGTCAATGCAACTTATTATGTGACTTGTTAAGCACATTTTTGCTCCTGAACTTATTTAGGCTTGCCATAACAAAAAGGGTTGATTTACTTCTTGACTTAAGACATTTCAGCCTTTCATTTTTAATTAATTTGTACAAATTTTGAAAAACCCAATTCCACTTTTACATTATAGGGTATTGTGTGTAGGACAATGACACAACATCTCAATCCATTTTTAAATTCAGGCTGTAACACAACAAAATGTGGAAAACGTCAAGGGGTGTGAATACTTTCTGAAGGCACTGTATGGGGGGGAAGAGGAAGGGGTAGTCGTTCAAAAATCATGTCCCCTATTATTTCACACAGAGTGAGTCCATGTGACTTATTATGTGATTTGTTGAGCTACATTTTACTCCTGAACTAATTTAGGCTAAACAAGGGGGCTGAATACTTATGCAACGACTGTAAGTTATGCATTTTAATAAATACAAATAAATAAAAAAATCTTCCACTTTCACATTAGAGTATTATGTGTAGATTGTTGACAAGAAATTACAAATCCAGTTTAATTCCACCTTGTAACACAATAAAATGTGAAGAAATCCTTGCAAAAGTATTTCGGATGAATACTTTTTGCAAGGCACTGTATAGGCAATAGGGTGTAATTTGGGACCGTGATAGTTCTAGAGACAGGGTTAAGCAGATAGTGGGGCTATATTTAGCCCTGTTAAGCAGATAGTGGGGCTATATTTAGCCCTGTAAAGCCAGTACAAGCCCTGTTTTGATCCATGTGAAAGCCTCCAGTTCATGTCTGACTGCGTCTTCACACACTGATCCATTTGTTTTTCTCAGAGGGACCCAGTTTACAGCCAGACGATGTTTCTTTCTTTTTATCATGCGGTGTCTTTATAAACACAAAACTATGACAATTTGTTGTCATAGTAGCACCCAGACTAAACTTATTCTAAGGTCTTTCAACAAAAATTTCTCCATGCATGCTTTTTAGTTCAAGCATAGGATTAGCCTGGGTCCGGGAAACGGGCCCTAGATGTTTATCATGGAAATAATGTGATAAGAATGAGTTATGGGGACAAAAAAAACATGCCTAATATAGTTTTACGATCCTTTTTAGCTCATAGAAATCAAGCAGAGCCATATGAGCTCTGGTCAAAAAGTACTGCACTCTACAGGGAATAGGGTGTCATTTGGGACTCAACCAAGCTGTCTTGCTCCTCCATTGTACAGGTGTTCGCCCTGGGCACAAACTGTAGTGGCTGTCTGGGTCTGGGGGACCTCCAGAGCACCATAGAGCCCCGCAGGATCGACGTGCTATGTGGGAAGAAGATAGTCTCTCTGAGCTACGGAACAGGACCACATGTAGTCATCGCTACTGCCGGTGAGATGAGACGGTCTAAATCATGTTTGGTACATGTGTTGCTTGTTAAAGTGGGATTCCCCATATATTTTTGTATGGTTTTTGTCAAGAAATAGATTCTGTATTTTCCCTGAGTATAAGGTAGACATTGGATTGAGGTTATATCTTACAACAAGTGGTTTAATTCTGACCTATAAATGTGGATATTTGTCAACTAAATCAAATCAATCTATTATATGCGCTGTGTAGATGGAGAGGTGTTTGCCTGGGGCCACAATGGTTACAGCCAGCTGGGCAATGGGACCACCAACCATGGCCTGACCCCAGCTCAGGTCTCCACTAACCTGCTCAACAAGAGGGTGACTGAGGTGGCCTGTGGCTCTCACCACACCATTGCCCTCACTACCGACGGAGAGGTAGGATGCATCCCAAATTGCACCCTATTTCTTATAGTGCACCACTTTTGACCAGGGCCCATAGTTATGGGCTATTACCAGGGTACAGGAAGTAGAAAATAACATGGCTATATACAGGAAGTAGAAAATAACATGGCTATATACAGGAAGTAGAAAATAACATGGCTACATACAGGAAGTAGAAAATAACATGGCTATATACAGGAAGTAGAAAATAACATGGCTATATACAGGAAGTAGAAAATAACATGGCTACAAACAGGAAGTAGAAAATAACATGGCTATATACAGGAAGTAGAAAATAACATGGCTATATACAGGAAGTAGAAAATAACATGGCTACAAACAGGAAGTAGAAAATAACATGGCTACAAACAGGAAGTAGAAAATAACATGGCTACATACAGGAAGTAGAAAATAACATGGCTATATACAGGAAGTAGAAAATAACATGGCTACAAACAGGAAGTAGAAAATAACATGGCTACATACAGGAAGTAGAAAATAACATGGCTACATACAGGAAGTAGAAAATAACATGGCTATATACAGGAAGTAGAAAATAACATGGCTATATACAGGAAGTAGAAAATAACATGGCTATATACAGGAAGTAGAAAATAACATGGCTACATACAGCCACGCTCAAGGTCCTAAACGATATTATAACCGCGATTGATAATAGACAGTACTGTGCAGCCGTCTTCATCGACCTGGCCAAGGCTTTCGACTCTGTCAACCACCGCATTCTTATTGGCAGACTAAATAGCCTTGGTTTCTCAAATGACTGCCTCGCCTGGTTCACCAACTACTTCTCAGATAGAGTTCAGTGTGTCAAATCGGAGGGCCTGTTGTCTGGACCTATGGCAGTCTCTATGGGGGTGCCACAGGGTTCAATTCTTGGGCCGACACTTTTCTCCGTGTATATCAATGATGTCGCTCTTGCTGCTGGTGACTCTCAGATCCACCTCTACGCAGACGACACCATTTTGTATACATCTGGCCCTTCATTGGACACTGTGTTAACAAACCTCCAAACGAGCTTCAATGCCATACAACACTCCTTCAGTAGCCTCCAACTGCTCTTAAACACTAGTAAAACTAAATGCATGCTTTTCAATCGAACGCTGCTGGCACCCGCCCACCCGACTAGAATCACCACTCTCGACGGGTCTGACCTAGAGTATGTGGACAACTACAAATACCTAGGTGTCTGGTTAGACTGTAAACTCAACTTCCAGACTCACATAAAGAATCTCCAATCCAAAGTTAAATCTAGAATCGGCTTCCTATTTCGCAACAAAGCCTCCTTCACTCATGCTGCCAAACATGCCCTCGTAAAACTGACTATCCTACCGATCCTTGACTTCGGCGATGTCATTTACAAAATAGCCTCCAACACTCTACTCAGCAAATTGGATGTAGTCTATCACAGTGCCATCCGTTTTGTCTCCAAAGCCCCATACACTACCCACCACTGTGACCTGTACGCTCTTGTTGGCTGGTCCTCACTACATGTTCGTCGTCAAACCCACTGGCTCCAGGCCATCTATAAATCACTGCTAGGCAAATCCCCGCCTTATCTTAGCTCATTGGTCACCATAGCAGCACCCACCCGTAGTCTGCGCTCCAGCAGGTATATCTCACTGGTCATTCCCAAAGCCAACACCTCCTTTGGCCGCCATTCCTTCCAGTTCTCTGCTGCCAATGACTGGAACGAACTGCAAAAATCTCTGAAGCTGGAGACTCTTATCTCCCTCAATAACTTTAAGCATCAGTTGTCAGAGCACCTTACCGATCACTGCACCTGTACACAGCCCATCTGAAATTAGCCCACCCAACTACCTCATCCCTATATTGTTATTTATTTTGCTCTTTTGCACCCCAGTATCTCTATTTGCACATAATCTCTTGCACATCTAGCATTCCAGTGTTAATACTATTGTAATTATTTTGCACTATAGCCTATTTATTGCCTTACCTCCATAACTTGCTACATTTGCACACACTGTATATATATTTTCTGTTGTATTTTTGACTTTATGTTTTTTGCCCCATATGTAACTCTGTGTTGTTTTTATCGCACTGCTTTGCTTTATCTTGGCCAGGTCGCAGTTGTAAATGAGAACCTGTTCTCAACTGGCTTACCTGGTTAAATAAAGGTTAAATAAAAAATAAAGTAGAAAATAACATGGCTACATACATGAAGTAGAAAATAACATGGCTATATACAGGAAGTAGAAAATAACATGGCTATATACAGGAAGTAGAAAATAACATGGCTATATACAGGAAGTAGAGAATAACATGGTTATATACAGGAAGTAGAAAATAACATGGCTATATACAGGGAGTAGAGAATAACATGGCTATATACAGGAAGTAGAAAATAACATGGCTATATACAGGGAGTAGAAAATATCATGGCTATATACACGAAGTAGAAAATAACATGGCTATATACAGTGTTACAGGCTTTGGTTTTTCCATTAATAGTTAGAGTTTGCACGTGGGGCACACAGATTGGTGTCATCTCGTTAGTGGGAAGGTGTTTCACCAGTATGAAAAACGTATGCACTCACTAACTATAAATCGCTCTGGATTAGAGTGTCTGATAAAATGACTAAAATGTAAATGTAAATGCTGGCCCAGGTGATATTTAAGCGTGGCTGGCCCAGGTGATATTTAAGAGTGGCTGGCCCAGGTGATATTTAAGAGTGGCTGGCCCAGGTGATATTTAAGAGTGGCTGGCCCAGGTGATATTTAAGAGTGGCTGGCCCAGGTGATATTTAAGAGTGGCTGGCCCAGGTGATATTTAAGAGTGGCTGGCCCAGGTGCTATTTAAGAGTGGCTGGCCCAGGTGCTATTTAAGAGTGGCTGGCCCAGGTGCTATTTAAGAGTGGCTGGCCCAGGTGCTATTTAAGAGTGGCTGGCCCAGGTGCTATTTAAGAGTGGCTGGCCCAGGTGCTATTTAAGAGTGGCTGGCCCAGGTGATATTTAAGAGTGGCTGGCCCAGTGCCCCGGTTGTCTTGATAGATGTGGAGCGTTAACACCTTTAGTTGTCTCCCTGTTTTCATTTTGCTCCACTTTGTGGTTTGCTTCCTGTCTTTCAGTTTGTGGGTTTTTCTTGTCTTTGCCTCTTCTTGGGCAGATTTAGTGGGTCTCATGGTGGTCGTCTTTTAGGTCCCAGTTGTTGTTGCTAGTCAACCTCCAGTGGACCCCCCCCATGAGTGTCTCTCAGAACCCCTCCTAAAACCCCACCTGTTATGTTTTGGTTGTCAGTGACTCTTTGTTAGTTCCCCCTTCTGTTTGAGTGACATTTTTTGGTATTCTTGCCGGGGAACGTAATAAAATGGGGGGCTCATCCGGGATCCTGTTTCCCATGAGTGTGGTAGTCGCTCTAATCTCCTACTCTGGTGCTCTGCTGTGCCAAGCTATTTGAATGTTCAAAATACACTTTTGTGGTAGAGTTTCTGTCACTGACATCCACCCTGAGGGGTTATAATATTGGTGGAATCATTTTTAAATTTGCATAAACACACAGGTTAATAAAAATATAACAAAGCCATGGACTTTAAGTTGGAAGCATTTGTGGAAAACCTTACATGGGAGATACTAGATCAATGTCCGAAGGCGAATCTGCTCATTGCAAAGCATTATGACATCAAAGAGGCATCTGGCGATCCGAAAGCAGTAGTCAAAGAGTTGATCAGTACTGTTTTGGTGGAGGAGGAAATCCTCTCTGAGAGAGAGGCTGATTAAAAAAAAGGGGTGCGACTGGTAGTGGGGTGAGTCCCGTAGACGTGCAACTGAGGGAGTTAGAACTAAAGGCAAAGTTGGAGCAACATCAATTAGAGTTGGAGCACAGGGAAAGACAAGATGAACACGCAGCCAAACAACAAGAAGGTGAACATGCCATTCAATTAAGAGAGATAGATCTGTAAGCACTCCGAATCCAGTCAGGCTACCCTGCACCATAAACAGAGTTTGATCTTGGTCAGAACAGCCGGCTTGTACCGCCTTTCAACCAAAAAGAGGTGGGTGTATATTTAACTGGGTTGCCACATCCCTAAAATGGCCGCCAGAGATTGGGTCACTGCCCCTCCATAGTGTTCTGGTGGGAAAAGCTCAAAGAGTACGCCGCTTTCTCTCTTCACCAGAGCTCAGAGAGTACGCCGCTTTCTCTCTTCACCAGAGCTCAGAGAGTACGCCGCTTTCTCTCTTCACCAGAGCTCAGAGAGTACGCCGCTTTCTCTCTTCACCAGAGCTCAGAGAGTACGCCGCTTTCTCTCTTCACCAGAGCTCAGAGAGTACGCCGCTTTCTCTCTTCACCAGAGCTCAGAGAGTACGCCGCTTTCTCTCTTCACCAGAGCTCAGAGAGTACGCCGCTTTCTCTCTTCACCAGAGCTCAGAGAGTACGCCGCTTTATCTCTTCACCAGAGCTCAGATACTGACACTGATAAAAGCTGCTATCTTTCGGGCTTACAAGTTGGTCCCAGAGGCATAAAGACAGCAGTTCCGTAAATTACGAAAGACAGAATCACAAAGCCATGTTGAGTTATGCAAGGAAAAAAGCATGTATTTTTGATCAGTGGTGCGTTTCTCAAGAGGTCAATGACCTTGAGGATTTTAAGACACCTACACTTCTCGAGCAATTTTAAGATTTGCCTTCACAAAAGGGTTGCTACCTACATTTATGAGCACCAGGATCTCACTCTTGAGAAAGCTGCAGTTCTTGCAAATGAGTTTGTGTTGACACATAAAACTATCTTCACAAACAAAGCACCCAGTAGTTATCCCTACGCAAAAAGCAATCCAGAGAAGTCGCCTCCTAGTGTGAGGTTTCGGGTCCTTTTCTACAGTTCCCAAAGAGATGGATCGGCAGAAAAATAGTTTTTCATATCCGCCAGTTTGTCATTACTGCCACATTTTGTCTCTCAGTGTCCTAAGTTGAAACAGAAAAATTAGAGTGAAAAAAAGGCAGTTTCTTCTTGTGGGAGCACTCCAGCTCATCAAGTCTGGTTGGGACTGGTGTATCTCCTGAATAAGATTTTTGATCAGATGTGTATGAACCCTTTGTTTCAGACGGGCTCGTGTCTCTTCAGAGTGGTGATGCTGTTAAGCAGCCAGTGAAGATACTGGGAGACACTGGGGGGGGGGGGGGGCAGCCCTGTCCTTCATGTTGGAGGGTGTTTTGCCTTTGTCTGACACTTCAGCAACTGGTTACGGTGTGTTAGTACAAGGCGTGGAGATTGGTTGCATGGAAGTTTCCGTTGTCGTTGGAGTGAGGCTTAGCCTACCGGTGAAGGGGGTCTCATTTATTTTGGGAAACGATTTGGCTGGAGGGAAGGTCGTGACGAATCCTGTAGTTTGTATGGAACCCGGAGTAGAGGAACCCGATGGGTTATCAGTAAAGTACCCTAGAGTGTTCCCAGCGTGTGCTGTTACACCTGCTATGTCTAAGAAAGTCTCCAGGAGCAAGTCTAGTGTTGAGGAGGATGTCAGAGCTCCCACCATAGCAAGTCTAGTATTGAGGAGGATGTCAGAGCTCCCACCATAGCAAGTCTAGTGTTGAGGAGGATGTCAGAGATTCCCACCATAGCAAGTCTAGTGTTGAGGAGGATGTCAGAGCTCCCACCATAGCAAGTCTAGTATTGAGGAGGATGTCAGAGATTCCCACCATAGCAAGTCTAGTGTTGAGGAGGATGTCAGAGCTCCCACCATAGCAAGTCTAGTGTTGAGGAGGATGTCAGAGATTCCCACCATAGCAAGTCTAGTGTTGAGGAGGATGTCAGAGATTCCCACCATAGCAAGTCTAGTGTTGAGGAGGATGTCAGAGATTCCCACCATGGGCGATCTGTCTGAGACGTTTATGGGTGATCCTGATTTCGGGGAAACCTCCTGAGTTGACCTCTCCTTGGAAAACCCCTGAAGCTGAAGAGGTTTCCTACAGTTGACACTTCGATGTCTAGGAATCAGCTGATTGCTGAACAGACTAAAGATGTTTCCCTCTCCCCTCTTTTTGCTGAGATATGTCCAGAGAAGGAGTTTGAAGTTCGGGGGGGGGGGGGGGGGGGTTACTTTGACAGAGATGGTGTTCTAATGAGAAAATTCCATTCTCGCGCCACTTCCCGGGCAACACGATTGGCCCAGTGTATCTCAAATTGTCGTTTCCAGTTAAGCTTCGACAAGAGATACTGAGTTTGGCTCACGATGGTAGTATGGCAGGCCATCTTGGGGTCAACAAGACGTATGACCGTAATTTCTTCTGGCCTGGTCTGAAACAGGATGTTGTGTCTTACTGTAAATCCTGTCGCGTTTGCCAGCTGACGGGTAAACCGAACCAAGCCGTACCGGTTGCACCCTTTGCAGCCTATTTCCTGCTTTTGACAATCCTTTCAGCAGGGTTCTGGTGGATTGTGTTGGTCCTTTGCCCAAAGCCAAGAGTGGGAACCAGTTTCTCTTAACCATACTTTTTGGCTGCCATTCATTTCCCTGAGGCCATTCCACGGAGGAAAATCACGGCTCCCAGTATTGTTAAGGCCCTGGTGAAATTATTTTCAATATTTGGACTTCCGCAAGTAGTGCAGTCGGACCAAGGTTCGAATTTCATGTCAAAAGGTCTTCCAGCAAGTGCTACAGCAATTGGGTGTTGCCCATTGCCCCTGTAGTGTCTACCACAGGTTCTCTTGAGAGATTTCATCAGACTTAAATCATTCTCTCTACTATTATTCTGACATTTCAACATTCTTAAAATAAAGTGGTGATCCTAACTGACCTAAGACAGGGAATTTCTGCTAGGATTAAATGTCAGGAATTGTGATAAACTGAGTTAAAATATATTTGGCTAAGATGTATGTAAACTTCCGACTTCAACTGTATGCCCTCCCAGGCCCACCCATGGCTGCGCTACTGTCGCATGACTGGTCTTCCATAGATTAGGGCCTAATTAATATATTTCAATTGACTGATTTTCCTTATGAACTGTAACTCAGTCAAATTGGTGAAATTGTTGCATGTTGCATTTATATTTTTGTTCAGTATAAATAGGATTTGAGGCAATTCAAACTGCCCAATGTGAACACGGCTTTTGTTAGACCCTTCTTCTGTTTTGAGCGAAAATGTTGCTGTGGAACGTAACAGGGCGTACCGAGTCGATGTGCAGGGGGACGAGGTGATCGAGGTAGATGTGGACATAAGAGTTTGTATCTGTGTGCATCTGTTCTTAAATGTTCTGGTTTTGTTGTGAATTTCTTAGGTTCTGTGACCTTTTAACCTTTCCCTTTGCCCTCTGACATCTCTCCCCCCCAGGTGTTTGCATGGGGCTACAACAACTCTGGCCAGGTGGGGTCGGGGTCGACGGCCAACCAGCCCACGCCCCGCAGGGTCAGCAGCTGTCTACAGAACAAAGTGGTAGTTAATATCGCCTGTGGTCAGCTCTGTTCCATGGCTGTGCTGGACAATGGAGAAGTAAGGATACTTTTAAGTAGCTACTTAATACAACGAGTATTGGGGCGGCAGGTAGCTTAGTGGTTAAGAGCATTGTGCCAGTAACCGAAAGGTCTCTGGTTCAAATCCCCGAGCCGACTAGGTGAAAAATCTGTCTGTGCCCTTGAGCAAGGCACTTAACCCTAATAGCTCCTGTAAGTCGCTCTGGATAAGAGCGTCTGCTAAATGACTAAAAATTGTAATGTATTATGCGGTCATGTTAGAGTTAAGTCAAGGCCTAGTTTGTCTGAATGTCACAAAGAGAGCGGATGGAAATGTTACGCAATGTAAGAAATCAATGCATTTATCGGTAGTTCATTAAGTCCTAGCAGATGAGTCTGTTTTCATATTCAAGTATTGATTGGGCTGCAGGAAATATAATGGCTGTCTAAAATAGATCATTTGTGCTTTTGAGAGAGGAAGACTGCAGATGCATCCAATGAAGTCAGTGAGTTAGGATGTAAACAGTCTCACTTTTAATGTTGTCATGTTTGGGCGACCCTGTCCTGTTGCTATCTGTTTGACTCAGTGGGACTATAACCCTGTCCCCTGTTGCTGTCTGTTTGACTCAGTGGGCCTATAACCCTGTCCCCTGTTGCTATCTGTTTGCAGACCTATGGTTGGGGCTATAACCCTGTCCCCTGTTGCTGTCTGTTTGACTCAGTGGGACTATAACCCTGTCCTGTTGCTATCTGTTTGCAGACCTATGGTTGGGGCTATAACTGCAACGGACAGCTTGGTCTGGGCAACAATGGGAACCAGCAGACCCCCTGTAGGATCGCAGCTTTACAGGGAGTCAACATTATACAGGTGAGGAGTCAACATTATACAGGTAGGGAGTCAACATTATACAGGTGAGGAGTCAACATTATACAGGTAGGGAGTCAACATTATACAGGTGAGGAGTCAACATTATACAGGTGAGGAGTCAACATTATACAGGTGAGGAGTCAACATTATACAGGTAGGGAGTCAACATTATACAGGTGAGGAGTCAACATTATACAGGTGAGGAGTCAACATTATACAGGTAGGGAGTCAACATTATACAGGTGAGGAGTCAACATTTATACAGGTGAGGAGTCAACATTTATACAGGTGAGGAGTCAACATTTATACAGGTGAGGAGTCAACATTTATACAGGTGAGGAGTCAACATTTATACAGGTGAGGAGTCAACATTATATAGGTGAGGAGTCAACATTATACAGGTGAGGAGTCAACATTATACAGGTGAGGAGTCAACCCATGCTCTGTGTGGGGACTCATGGCCAGTGTGTCAGAGCCCTGAATGAAAACCTGTATTACCCTCAATGGAATTTGACCATTTGTATATCACAAGAAAGACGAGGGTAACATCCTGTTGTTGGTTGTGCTGTGCAGGTAGGAAGATGCAGGGTAATGACATAGGAAGAAGGTCTGAATATGAATGTCCTGGTTCTTATCTGTGCCGTGCAGGTTGCTTGTGGCTACGCCCATACGCTGGCGCTGACAGACGAGGGCTTTATCTACGCCTGGGGGGCCAACTCTTACGGGCAACTGGGGACAGGCAACAAGAGTAACCAGGCTGTCCCCACACTCATCAACACAGACAAAGAGAGGTGAGTTCCTCTGTCCCAGTCAGGACGGCCTCCAGGGCCCCAGGGTAGGACGGCCTCCAGGGCCCCAGGGTAGGACGGCCTCCAGGGCCCCAGGGTAGGACGGCCTCCAGGGCCCCAGGGTAGGACGGCCTCCAGGGCCCCAGGGTAGGACGTCCTCCAGGGCCCCAGGGTAGGACGGCCTCCAGGGCCCCAGGGTAGGACGGCCTCCAGGGCCCCAGGGTAGGACGGCCTCCAGGGCCCCAGGGTAGGACGGCCTCCAGGGCCCCAGGGTAGGACGTCCTCCAGGGCCCCAGGGTAGGACGGCCTCCAGGGCCCCAGGGTAGGACGGCCTCCAGGTAGGCTTGGGCGGTATCTAGATTTCCATACCTTCATATTTTTCTGATGTCACGCGCCGCTATACAGTATTATCCTGGTGTAGGTTTGTTCATGGAACTTCCCTTTCTCCACTAGCGCTGCCATAGACATTAGCCGACGCATTGACACCCATAACACTTTAGTGAAGTTGTTCTTGTGCACGCTGCAAAGAGATCTGTCCTTTGGTGACATGTTAAACCCAGGTCCTGACCCTGTGCTCTGTGATCAGTAACCATCTCATGGCACCTATCACAAGTATAGAGGTGTTAACCCCGATGCCGACTACCAACCTGGTGAAATAAGGGTTAAATGAATGAATAGCCCCCGACTACCAACCTGGTGAAATAAGGGTTAAATGAATACCAGGCGGTAACCAGAGGTCACATCTTTTTGGGCCATCCAGTGGGTCACTCACAGGACCCCATGGATGTTGGGTCATCTATGGGATAACTACCTCACAGGCAGCTGTGTAGACTAAAGACTGGACCACCTGGCTTGGTGCCCAGGGGCGGGGCTAGGAGACTGTGGCTCGTCTGCAGGGTGTGTCCATTAGTATTATTATTGCAATCAATCGTATCCATTTTTTGATAATTATTGATCGCTGGCGTCTTGCCCTGGTGCTGCTAGCCTGAGGGTTATTTGGATTGAAATCTCACATTGTCCTTGTCAAATTAAATGAACAAACTAATGTGCATGCAGGTGTAGCTAGTTGTAAATCAGAACTGTCATGACTGTTCTCTTGGTCTCATCTTCCCCGTACTGATACATACCATTCATTTGCAATAGCCCCGTTTATACCTGGCGCCAACATGGGTCCTTGGTCCTGATCTTGTCTACATTCTGATTGTGACCACATTTCCAGATAGGCGTCTACACATGGTACTGAAATGTCCACTGAGTCTGCACTGTGACCAGATTTCTTGGTCCCTTCCTTTTATGCAAATTATTTTACAGCTACTCTTTCAAAAATATTCAGTATCTTGGCAAAGATCTTTCCAGTGGAAAAACCCTCGAAGGTAAAGGTTTGGGGTGAAAACCCCCTGGAAGGGTTTAGGTAAAAATTGGGTTGGGGTGGGGGAAAAAAAACCTGGAAGGGTTTAGGTGAAGGTTGGGGTTGGGGTGGGGGAAAAAAAACCTGGAAGGGTTTAGGTGAAGATTGGGGTTGGGGTGGGGGAAAAAAAACCTGGAAGGGTTTAGGTGAAGGTTGGGGTTGGGGTGGGGGAAAAAAAACCTGGAAGGGTTTAGGTGAAGATTGGGGTTGGGGTGAAAAACCCCTGGAAGGGTTTAGGTGAAAATTGGGGTGGAAAACCCCTGGAAGAGTTTAGATTGGGGTGAAAAACCCCTAGAAGGGTTTAGGTGACGGTTGGGTTGAGGTGCTCATTGGAATAAAACAACTAGTTCTTTGTATATTTATTTTCACTATCTATTTTTTCTGTGCCTGTTTGCCTGTCTGCTAGTTTTGTTCCATAATGCTCAGCCAGCATCATTGGATCTATTGAATTCTAATGCTGCTCTTGTTCCATAATGCTCAGCCAGCCTCTTGCGCTGAAGACTCGTTGTTGTGTTCCAGTCTGGCTTTACCACAGTCTGGTTGAGCAGCTTGGAGAAGTTTCTGAAAGACTCTGTCTGTCTGTCTGTCTGTCTGTCTGTCTGTCTGTCTGTCTGTCTGTCTGTCTGTCTGGCTGTCTGGCTGTCTGGCTGTCTGGCTGTCTGGCTGTCTATCTGTCTGTCTGTCTGGCTGTCTGTCTGTCTGTCTGGCTGTCTGGCTGTCTGTCTGTCTGTCTGTCTGTCTGTCTGTCTGTCTGTCTGTCTGTCTGTCTGTCTGTCTGTCTGTCTGTCTGTCTGTCTGTCTGTCTGTCTGTCTGTCTGTCTGTCTGTCTGTCTGTCTGTCTGTCTGTCTGTCTGGCTGTCTGTCTGTCTGTCTGTCTGTCTGTCTGTCTGTCTGTCTGTCTGGCTGTCTGTCTGTCTATAGGATGGTGGAGGTGGCAGCGTGCCACACCAGCCATACGTCTGCAGCTAAGACTCAGAGCGGTCAGGTGCTAATGTGGGGTCAGTGTCGGGGTCAAGCTGTGGCCTGCCCTCATCTCACACACTTCGCCAGCACTGATGATGTCTTTGCATGCTTCGCCACGCCCGCTGTCACGTGGCACCTCCTCACCGTGGGTAAGACTGACACACCTCCTCACCGTGGGTAAGACTGACGCACCTCCTCACCGTGGGTAAGACTGACACCTCCTCACCGTGGGTAAGACTGACACACCTCCTCACCGTGGGTAAGACTGACACACCTCCTCACCGTGGGTAAGACTGACGCACCTCCTCACCGTGGGTAAGACTGACACACCTCCTCACCGTGGGTAAGACTGACACACCTCCTCACCGTGGGTAAGACTGACGCACCTCCTCACCGTGGGTAAGACTGACGCACCTCCTCACCGTGGGTAAGACTGACGCACCTCCTCACCGTGGGTAAGACTGACACACCACCTCACCGTGGGTAAGACTGACACACCACCTCACCGTGGGTAAGACTGACACACCTCCTCACCGTGGGTAAGACTGACGCACCTCCTCACCGTGGGTAAGACTGACACCTCCTCACCGTGGGTAAGACTGACACACCTCCTCACCGTGGGTAAGTCTGACACACCTCCTCACCGTGGGTAAGACTGACGCACCTCCTCACCGTGGGTAAGACTGACACCTCCTCACCGTGGGTAAGACTGACACCTCCTCACCGTGGGTAAGACTGACGCACCTCCTCACCGTGGGTAAGACTGACACACCTCCTCACCGTGGGTAAGACTGACGCACCTCCTCACCGTGGGTAAGACTGACACACCACCTCACCGTGGGTAAGACAGACAGTATACAGGATGTGATGATGGGTACACACCTGGAATCAGATACTATTTGAAATATTTCCAATACGTTGAGCGTTTGCTCTGGCCTGTTTAGAGGGTTGACTGACTGATATGTGTTATTCAGATGGAGATGATTATCTGACAGTGGCCCAGTCACTGAAGAGGGAGTTTGACAGCCCGGACATCTCCGATCTCAAGTTCCTGGTGGATGGGAAGTGTATCCACGTACACAAAGCCCTCCTGAAGATCAGGTACCTAAGGCTGTGTTTACACAGGCAGGCCAATCAGATCTTTTCCACCAATTGGTATTTTGACCAATCAGATCAGCTCTTTTGACAATAGTTGGGGAAAATATCCGAATTTGGGCTGCCTGTGTAGATGGCGCCAAACAGACCCGTGTTGTCTCCTATATGGGTCCTGGTCAAAGGGCCCATATCACTCTCTGAACCACCGTAATACAATGGTAATGTTCATTTAGCCAACGCTTTTATCCAACTGTAGACAGTGACATGTTTATTCAGTATATGTGGCCAATGCCAGCTGTGGCGCTGTATGTTTAGTATTCCTACTAAACATACTTTAAATAAAGTTTTGTTATGCGCATTCGCTTTTCCTCTGTAAATACATCATTTATCCGGGTACAACACCGTTTTAAAGGTTATTTAGCTCTTCGTACCACTGTGGCAGCTAAACCTGCCTGCACGCGAAATACAGTTTACCATCTTCGAGACAGCAGGCTAGTCACTGGAGAGACCCAGAGAGACAGCACGCTTAGTCACTGGAGAGACCAGAGAGACAGCCGCTTAGTCACTGGAGAGACCCAGAGAGACAGCACGCTTAGTCACTGGAGAGACCCAGAGAGACAGCACGCTTAGTCACTGGAGAGACCCAGAGAGACAGCACGCTTAGTCACTGGAGAGACCCAGAGAGACAGCACGCTTAGTCACTGGAGAGACCCAGAGACCACAAAGAGCACGGCTAGAGTCACTGGA
>CM062477.1:46551544-46591108 GCA_031479575.1 Coregonus ussuriensis | reverse complement strand
CCCTGTCCCCTGTTGCTATCTGTTTGACTCAGTGGGACTATAACCCTGTCCTGTTGCTATCTGTTTGCAGACCTATGGTTGGGGCTATAACTGCAACGGACAGCTTGGTCTGGGCAACAATGGGAACCAGCAGACCCCCTGTAGGATCGCAGCTTTACAGGGAGTCAACATTATACAGGTGAGGAGTCAACATTATACAGGTAGGGAGTCAACATTATACAGGTGAGGAGTCAACATTATACAGGTAGGGAGTCAACATTATACAGGTGAGGAGTCAACATTATACAGGTGAGGAGTCAACATTATACAGGTGAGGAGTCAACATTATACAGGTAGGGAGTCAACATTATACAGGTGAGGAGTCAACATTATACAGGTAGGGAGTCAACATTATACAGGTAGGGAGTCAACATTATACAGGTGAGGAGTCAACATTATACAGGTGAGGAGTCAACATTTATACAGGTGAGGAGTCAACATTTATACAGGTGAGGAGTCAACATTTATACAGGTGAGGAGTCAACATTTATACAGGTGAGGAGTCAACATTTATACAGGTGAGGAGTCAACATTATATAGGTGAGGAGTCAACATTATACAGGTGAGGAGTCAACATTATACAGGTGAGGAGTCAACCCATGCTCTGTGTGGGGACTCATGGCCAGTGTGTCAGAGCCCTGAATGAAAACCTGTATTACCCTCAATGGAATTTGACCATTTGTATATCACAAGAAAGACGAGGGTAACATCCTGTTGTTGGTTGTGCTGTGCAGGTAGGAAGATGCAGGGTAATGACATAGGAAGAAGGTCTGAATATGAATGTCCTGGTTCTTATCTGTGCCGTGCAGGTTGCTTGTGGCTACGCCCATACGCTGGCGCTGACAGACGAGGGCTTTATCTACGCCTGGGGGGCCAACTCTTACGGGCAGCTGGGGACAGGCAACAAGAGTAACCAGGCTGTCCCCACACTCATCAACACAGACAAAGAGAGGTGAGTTCCTCTGTCCCAGTCAGGACGGCCTCCAGGGCCCCAGGGTAGGACGGCCTCCAGGGCCCCAGGGTAGGATGGCCTCCAGGGCCCCAGGGTAGGACGGCCTCCAGGGCCCCAGGGTAGGACGGCCTCCAGGGCCCCAGGGTAGGACGGCCTCCAGGGCCCCAGGGTAGGACGGCCTCCAGGGTAGGACAGCCTCCAGGGCCCCAGGGTAGGACGGCCTCCAGGGCCCCAGGGTAGGACGGCCTCCAGGGCCCCAGGGTAGGACGGCCTCCAGGGTAGGACAGCCTCCAGGGCCCCAGGGTAGGACGGCCTCCAGGGCCCCAGGGTAGGACGGCCTCCAGGGTAGGACAGCCTCCAGGGCCCCAGGGTAGGACGGCCTCCAGGGCCCCAGGGTAGGACGGCCTCCAGGGCCCCAGGGTAGGACGTCCTCCAGGGCCCCAGGGTAGGACGGCCTCCAGGGCCCCAGGGTAGGACGGCCTCCAGGTAGGCTTGGGCGGTATCTAGATTTCCATACCTTCATATTTTTCTGATGTCACGCGCCGCTATACAGTATGATCCTGGTGTAGGTTTGTTCATGGAACTTCCCTTTCTCCACTAGCGCTGCCATAGACATTAGCCGACGCATTGACACCCATAACACTTTAGTGAAGTTGTTCTTGTGCACGCTGCAAAGAGATCTGTCCTTTGGTGACATGTTAAACCCAGGTCCTGACCCTGTGCTCTGTGATCAGTAACCATCTCATGGCACCTATCACAAGTATAGAGGTGTTAACCCCGATGCCGACTACCAACCTGGTGAAATAAGGGTTAAATGAATGAATAGCCCCCGACTACCAACCTGGTGAAATAAGGGTTAAATGAATACCAGGCGGTAACCAGAGGTCACATCTCTTTGGGCAATCCAGTGGGTCACTCACAGGACCCCATGGATGTTGGGTCATCTATGGGATAACTACCTCACAGGCAGCTGTGTAGACTAAAGACTGGACCACCTGGCTTGGTGCCCAGGGGCGGGGCTAGGAGACTGTGGCTCGTCTGCAGGGTGTGTCCATTAGTATTATTATTGCAATCAATCGTATAAATTTTTTGATTATTATTGATCGCTGGCGTCTTGCCCTGGTGCTGCTAGCCTGAGGGTTATTTGGATTGATCCTCACATTGTCCTTGTCAAATTAAATGAACAAACTAATGTGCATGCAGGTGTAGCTAGTTGTAAATCAGAACTGTCATGACTGTTCTCTTGGTCTCATCTTCCCCGTACTGATACATACCATTCATTTGCAATAGCCCCGTTTATACCTGGCGCCAACATGGGTCCTTGGTCCTGATCTTGTCTACATTCTGATTGTGACCACATTTCCAGATAGGCGTCTACACATGGTACTGAAATGTCCACTGAGTCTGCACTGTGACCAGATTTCTTGGTCCCTTCCTTTTATGCAAATTATTTTACAGCTACTCTTTCAAAAATATTCAGTATCTTGGCAAAGATCTTTCCAGTGGAAAAACCCTCTAAGGTAAAGGGTTGGGGTGAAAACCCCCTGGAAGGGTTTAGGTGAAGATTGGGTTGGGGTGAAAAACCCCTGGAAGGGTTTAGGTGAAGATTGGGGTTGGGGTGGGGGAAAAAAAACCTGGAAGGGTTTAGGTGAAGGTTGGGGTTGGGGTGGGGGAAAAAAAACCTGGAAGGGTTTAGGTGAAGATTGGGGTTGGGGTGAAAAATCCCTGGAAGGGTTTAGGTGAAAATTGGGGTGGAAAACCCCTGGAAGAGTTTAGATTGGGGTGAAAAACCCCTAGAAGGGTTTAGGTGACGGTTGGGTTGAGGTGCTCATTGGAATAAAACAACTAGTTCTTTGTATATTTATTTTCACTATCTATTTTTTCTGAGCCTGTTTGCCTGTCTGCTAGTTTTGTTCCATAATGCTCAGCCAGCCTCATTGGATCTATTGAATTCTAATGCTGCTCTTGTTCCATAATGCTCAGCCAGCCTCTTGCGCTGAAGACTCGTTGTTGTGTTCCAGTCTGGCTTTACCACAGTCTGGTTGAGCAGCTTGGAGAAGTTTCTGAAAGACTCTGTCTGTCTGGCTGTCTGGCTGTCTGGCTGTCTGGCTGTCTGGCTGTCTATCTGTCTGTCTGTCTGTCTGTCTGTCTGTCTGTCTGTCTGTCTGTCTGTCTGTCTGTCTGTCTATCTATCTATAGGATGGTGGAGGTGGCAGCGTGCCACACCAGCCATACGTCTGCAGCTAAGACTCAGAGCGGTCAGGTGCTAATGTGGGGTCAGTGTCGGGGTCAAGCTGTGGCCTGCCCTCATCTCACACACTTCGCCAGCACTGATGATGTCTTTGCATGCTTCGCCACGCCCGCTGTCACGTGGCACCTCCTCACCGTGGGTAAGACTGACGCACCTCCTCACCGTGGGTAAGACTGACGCACCTCCTCACCGTGGGTAAGACTGACACACCTCCTCACCGTGGGTAAGACTGACACACCTCCTCACCGTGGGTAAGACTGACACACCTCCTCACCGTGGGTAAGACTGACGCACCTCCTCACCGTGGGTAAGACTGACGCACCTCCTCACCGTGGGTAAGACTGACGCACCTCCTCACCGTGGGTAAGACTGACGCACCACCTCACCGTGGGTAAGACTGACGCACCTCCTCACCGTGGGTAAGACTGACGCACCTCCTCACCGTGGGTAAGACTGACGCACCTCCTCACCGTGGGTAAGACTGACGCACCACCTCACCGTGGGTAAGACTGACGCACCTCCTCACCGTGGGTAAGACTGACACACCACCTCACCGTGGGTAAGACTGACGCACCTCCTCACCGTGGGTAAGACTGACACACCACCTCACCGTGGGTAAGACTGACACACCACCTCACCGTGGGTAAGACTGACGCACCTCCTCACCGTGGGTAAGACTGACGCACCTCCTCACCGTGGGTAAGACTGACGCACCTCCTCACCGTGGGTAAGACTGACGCACCTCCTCACCGTGGGTAAGACTGACACACCACCTCACCGTGGGTAAGACTGACGCACCTCCTCACCGTGGGTAAGACTGACACACCACCTCACCGTGGGTAAGACTGACGCACCTCCTCACCGTGGGTAAGACTGACACACCACCTCACCGTGGGTAAGACTGACACACCACCTCACCGTGGGTAAGACTGACACACCTCCTCACCGTGGGTAAGACTGACGCACCTCCTCACCGTGGGTAAGACTGACACACCACCTCACCGTGGGTAAGACTGACGCACCTCCTCACCGTGGGTAAGACTGACACACCACCTCACCGTGGGTAAGACTGACACACCACCTCACCGTGGGTAAGACAGACAGTATACAGGATGTGATGATGGGTACACACCTGGAATCAGATACTATTTGAAATATTTCCAATACGTTGAGCGTTTGCTCTGGCCTGTTTAGAGGGTTGACTGACTGATATGTGTTATTCAGATGGAGATGATTATCTGACAGTGGCCCAGTCACTGAAGAGGGAGTTTGACAGCCCGGACATCTCCGATCTCAAGTTCCTGGTGGATGGGAAGTGTATCCACGTACACAAAGCCCTCCTGAAGATCAGGTACCTAAGGCTGTGTTTACACAGGCAGGCCAATCAGATCTTTTCCACCAATTGGTATTTTGACCAATCAGATCAGCTCTTTTGACAATAGTTGGGGAAAATATCCGAATTTGGGCTGCCTGTGTAGATGGCGCCAAACAGACCCGTGTTGTCTCCTATATGGGTCCTGGTCAAAGGGCCCATATCACTCTCTGAACCACCGTAATACAATGGTAATGTTCATTTAGCCAACGCTTTTATCCAACTGTAGACAGTGACATGTTTATTCAGTATATGTGGCCAATGCCAGCTGTGGCGCTGTATGTTTAGTATTCCTACTAAACATACTTTAAATAAAGTTTTGTTATGCGCATTCGCTTTTCCTCTGTAAATACATCATTTATCCGGGTACAACACCGTTTTAAAGGTTATTTAGCTCTTCGTACCACTGTGGCAGCTAAACCTGCCTGCACGCGAAATACAGTTTACCATCTTCGAGACAGCAGGCTAGTCACTGGAGAGACCCAGAGAGACAGCACGCTTAGTCACTGGAGAGACCCAGAGAGACAGCACGCTTAGTCACTGGAGAGACCCAGAGAGACAGCACGCTTAGTCACTGGAGAGACCCAGAGAGACAGCACGCTTAGTCACTGGAGAGACCCAGAGAGACAGCACGCTTAGTCACTGGAGAGACAGCACGCTAGTCACTGGAGAGACCCAGAGAGACAGCAGGCTAGTCACTGGAGAGACCCAGAGAGACAGCAGGCTAGTCACTGGAGAGACCCAGAGAGACCGCACGCTAGTCACTGGAGAGACCCAGAGAGACAGCACGCTTAGTCACTGGAGAGACCCAGAGAGACAGCACGCTTAGTCACTGGAGAGACCCAGAGAGACAGCACGCTTAGTCACTGGAGAGACCCAGAGAGACGGCAGGCTAGTCACTGGAGAGACCCAGAGAGACAGCACGCTTAGTCACTGGAGAGACCCAGAGAGACAGCACGCTTAGTCACTGGAGAGACCCAGAGAGACAGCACGCTTAGTCACTGGAGAGACCCAGAGAGACAGCACGCTTAGTCACTGGAGAGACCCAGAGAGACAGCACGCTAGTCACTGGAGAGACCCAGAGAGACAGCAGGCTAGTCACTGGAGAGACCCAGAGAGACAGCAGGCTAGTCACTGGAGAGACCCAGAGAGACCGCACGCTAGTCACTGGAGAGACCCAGAGAGACAGCACGCTTAGTCACTGGAGAGACCCAGAGAGACAGCACGCTTAGTCACTGGAGAGACCCAGAGAGACAGCACGCTTAGTCACTGGAGAGACCCAGAGAGACGGCAGGCTAGTCACTGGAGAGACCCAGAGAGACAGCACGCTTAGTCACTGGAGAGACCCAGAGAGACAGCACGCTTAGTCACTGGAGAGACCCAGAGAGACAGCACGCTTAGTCACTGGAGAGACCCAGAGAGACAGCACGCTTAGTCACTGGAGAGACCCAGAGAGACAGCAGGCTAGTCACTGGAGAGACCCAGAGAGACAGCACGCTAGTCACTGGAGAGACCCAGAGAGACAGCAGGCTAGTCACTGGAGAGACCCAGAGAGACCGCACGCTAGTCACTGGAGAGACCCAGAGAGACAGCACGCTTAGTCACTGGAGAGACCCAGAGAGACAGCAGGCTAGTCACTGGAGAGACCCTGAGAGACAGAACGCTAGTCACTGGAGAGACCCAGAGAGACAGCAGGCTAGTCACTGGAGAGACCCAGAGAGACCGCACGCTAGTCACTGGAGAGACCCAGAGAGACAGCACGCTTAGTCACTGGAGAGACCCAGAGAGACAGCACGCTAGTCACTGGAGAGACCCTGAGAGACAGAACGCTTAGTCACTGGAGAGACCCAGAGAGACAGCACGCTAGTCACTGGAGAGACCCAGAGAGACAGCACGCTTAGTCACTGGAGAGACCCAGAGAGACAGCACGCTAGTCACTGGAGAGACCCAGAGAGACAGCAGGCTAGTCACTGGAGAGACCCAGAGAGACAGCACGCTTAGTCACTGGAGAGACCCAGAGAGACAGCACGCTAGTCACTGGAGAGACCCAGAGAGACAGCACGCTAGTCACTGGAGAGACCCAGAGAGACAGCACACTAGTCACTGGAGAGACCCAGAGAGACAGCACGCTAGTCACTGGAGAGACCCAGAGAGACAGCAGGCTAGTCACTGGAGAGACCCAGAGAGACAGCACGCTAGTCACTGGAGAGACCCAGAGAGACAGCACGCTAGTCACTGGAGAGACCCAGAGAGACAGCACGCTTAGTCACTGGAGAGACCCAGAGAGACAGCACGCTTAGTCACTGGAGAGACCCAGAGAGACAGCACACTTAGTCACTGGAGAGACCCAGAGAGACAGCACGCTAGTCACTGGAGAGACCCAGAGAGACAGCACGCTTAGTCACTGGAGAGACCCAGAGAGACAGCACGCTAGTCACTGGAGAGACCCAGAGAGACAGCACGCTAGTCACTGGAGAGACCCAGAGAGACAGCACGCTTAGTCACTGGAGAGACCCAGAGAGACAGCACGCTAGTCACTGGAGAGACCCAGAGAGACAGCACGCTAGTCACTGGAGAGACCCAGAGAGACAGCTGCCAGTCACAGGTAGGGAATACATATTAGGAACTTCATCATTCCTCCTCCTCAGACCTCACCCCTCCCCTAGTCAAGTCTCTCACCCCTGCACTAGTCAAGTCTCTCACCCCTCCCCTAGTCAAGTCTCACCCCTCCCCTAGTCAAGTCTCACCCCTAGTCGTGTCTCACCCCTCCCCTAGTCAAGTCTCACCCCTCCCCTAGTCAAGTCTCTCACCCCTCCCTAGTTAAGTCTCAACCCTCCCCTAGTCAAGTCTCACCCCTCCCCTAGTCAAGTCTCACCCCTCCCCTAGTCAAGTCTCACCCCTCCCCTAGTCAAGTCTCAACCCTCCCCTAGTCAAGTCTCACCCCTCCCCTAGTCAAGTCTCAACCCTCCCCTAGTCAAGTCTCACCCCTCCCCTAGTCAAGTCTCAACCCTCCCCTAGTCAAGTCTCAACCCTCCCCTAGTCAAGTCTCACCCCTCCCCTAGTCGTGTCTCACCCCTCCCCTAGTCGTGTCTCACCCCTCCCCTAGTCAAGTCTCACCCCTCCCCTAGTCAAGTCTCAACCCTCCCCTAGTCAAGTCTCACCCCTCCCCTAGTCAAGTCTCACCCCTCCCCTAGTCAAGTCTCACCCCTCCCCTAGTCAAGTCTCACCCCTCCCCTAGTCAAGTCTCAACCCTCCCCTAGTCAAGTCTCACCCCTCCCCTAGTCAAGTCTCAACCCTCCCCTAGTCAAGTCTCACCCCTCCCCTAGTCAAGTCTCACCCCTCCCCTAGTCAAGTCTCAACCCTCCCCTGGTCAAGTCTCAACCCTCCCCTAGTCAAGTCTCACCCCTCCCCTAGTCAAGTCTCACCCCTCCCTAGTCAAGTCTCTCACCCCTCCCTAGTCAAGTCTCTCACCCCTCCCCTAGTCAAGTCTCACCCCTCCCCTAGTCAAGTCTCACCCCTCCCCTAGTCGTGTCTCACCCCTCCCCTAGTCAAGTCTCACCCCTCCCCTAGTCAAGTCTCACCCCTCCCCTAGTCAAGTGTCTCACCCCTCCCCTAGTCATGTGTCTCAACCCTGCACTAGTCAAGTCTCACCCCTCCCCTAGTCAAGTCTCTCAACCCTGCACTAGTCGTGTCTCACCCCTCCCCTAGTCAAGTCTCTCACCCCTCCCCTAGTCAAGTCTCTCAACCCTGCACTAGTCAAGTCTCTCAACCCTGCACTAGTCGTGTCTCACCCCTCCCCTAGTCAAGTCTCACCCCTCCCCTAGTCAAGTCTCACCCCTCCCCTAGTCAAGTCTCTCACCCCTCCCCTAGTCAAGTCTCTCTCCCCTCCCCTAGTCAAGTCTCTCACCCCTCCCCTAGTCAAGTGTCTCACCCCTCCCCTAGTCAAGTGTCTCACCCCTCCCCTAGTCAAGTGTCTCACCCCTCCTCTAGTCGTGTCTCACCCCTCCCCTAGTCAAGTCTCACCCCTCGCCTAGTCAAGTCTCTCACCCCTCCCTAGTCAAGTCTCACCCCTCCCCTAGTCAAGTCTCACCCCTCCCCTAGTCAAGTCTCACCCCTCCCCTAGTCAAGTCTCACCACTCCCCTAGTCAAGTCTCACCCCTCCCCGTAGTCAAGTCTCTCACCCCTCCCCTAGTCAAGTGTCTCACCCCTCCCCTAGTCAAGTGTCTCACCCCTCCCCTAGTCAAGTCTCTCACCCCTCCCCTAGTCAAGTCTCTCACCCCTCCCCTAGTCAAGTCTCACCCCTCCCCTAGTCAAGTCTCACCCCTCCCCTAGTCAAGTCTCACCCCTCCCCTAGTCAAGTCTCACCCCTCCCCTAGTCAAGTCTCACCCCTCCCCTAGTCAAGTCTCACCCCTCCCCTAGTCAAGTCTCACCCCTCCCCTAGTCAAGTCTCACCCCTCCCCTAGTCAAGTCTCTCACCCCTCCCCTAGTCAAGTCTCTCACCCCTCCCCTAGTCAAGTCTCACCCCTCCCCTAGTCAAGTCTCACCCCTCCCCTAGTCAAGTCTCACCCCTCCCCTAGTCGTGTCTCACCCCTCCCCTAGTCGTGTCTCACCCCTCCCCTAGTCGTGTCTCACCCCTCCCCTAGTCGTGTCTCACCCCTCCCCTAGTCGTGTCTCACCCCTCCCCTAGTCGTGTCTCACCCCTCCCCTAGTCGTGTCTCACCCCTCCCCTAGTCAAGTCTCACCCCTCCCCTAGTAAAGTCTCTCACCCCTCCCCTAGTCAAGTCTCTCAACCCTGCACTAGTCAAGTCTCTCAACCCTGCACTAGTCAAGTCTCTCAACCCTGCACTAGTCAAGTCTCTCAACCCTGCACTAGTCGTGTCTCACCCCTCCCCTAGTCAAGTCTCACCCCTCCCCTAGTCAAGTCTCACCCCTCCCCTAGTCAAGTCTCACCCCTCCCCTAGTCAAGTCTCACCCCTCCCCTAGTCAAGTCTCACCCCTCCCCTAGTCAAGTCTCACCCCTCCCCTAGTCAAGTCTCACCCCTCCCCTAGTCAAGTCTCACCCCTCCCCTAGTCAAGTCTCACCCCTCCCCTAGTCAAGTCTCAACCCTCCCCTAGTCAAGTCTCACCCCTCCCCTAGTCGTCTCTCACCCCTCCCCTAGTCAAGTCTCACCCCTCCCCTAGTCGTCTCTCACCCCTCCCCTAGTCAAGTCTCACCCCTCCCCTAGTCAAGTCTCACCCCTCCCCTAGTCAAGTCTCACCCCTCCCCTAGTCAAGTGTCTCACCCCTCCCCTAGTCAAGTCTCTCACCCCTCCCCTAGTCAAGTCTCTCACCCCTCCCCTAGTCAAGTCTCACCCCTCCCCTAGTCAAGTCTCACCCCTCCCCTAGTCAAGTCTCTCACCCCTCCCCTAGTCAAGTCTCACCCCTCCCCTAGTCAAGTGTCTCACCCCTCCCCTAGTCAAGTCTCACCCCTCCCCTAGTCAAGTCTCACCCCTCCCCTAGTCGTGTCTCACCCCTCCCCTAGTCAAGTCTCACCCCTCCCCTAGTCGTGTCTCACCCCTCCCCTAGTCAAGTCTCACCCCTCCCCTAGTCAAGTCTCACCCCTCCCCTAGTCAAGTGTCTCACCCCTCCCTAGTCAAGTGTCTCACCCCTCCCCTAGTCAAGTCTCTCACCCCTCCCCTAGTCAAGTCTCACCCCTCCCCTAGTCAAGTGTCTCACCCCTCCCCTAGTCAAGTCTCACCCCTCCCCTAGTCAAGTCTCACCCCTCCCCTAGTCGTGTCTCACTCCTCCCCTAGTCAAGTCTCACCCCTCCCCTAGTCGTGTCTCACCCCTCCCCTAGTCAAGTCTCACCCCTCCCCTAGTCAAGTCTCACCCCTCCCCTAGTCAAGTGTCTCACCCCTCCCTAGTCAAGTGTCTCACCCCTCCCCTAGTCAAGTCTCACCCCTCCCCTAGTCAAGTCTCACCCCTCCCCTAGTCAAGTCTCACCCCTCCCCTGGTCAAGTCTCACCCCTCCCCTAGGAAAGTCTCTCACCCCTCCCCTAGGAAAGTCTCAACCCTGCACTAGTCAAGTCTCTCAACCCTGCACTAGTCAAGTCTCTCAACCCTAAACTAGTCGTGTCTCACCCCTCCCCTAGTCAAGTCTCACCCCTCCCCTAGTCAAGTCTCACCCCTCCCCTAGTCAAGTCTCACCCCTCCCCTAGTCAAGTCTCACCCCTCCCCTAGTCAAGTCTCACCCCTCCCCTAGTCAAGTCTCACCCCTCCCCTAGTCAAGTCTCACCCCTCCCCTAGTCAAGTCTCACCCCTCCCCTAGTCAAGTCTCACCCCTCCCCTAGTCAAGTCTCACCCCTCCCCTAGTCAAGTCTCACCCCTCCCCTAGTCGTCTCTCACCCCTCCCCTAGTCAAGTCTCACCCCTCCCCTAGTCGTCTCTCACCCCTCCCCTAGTCAAGTCTCTCACCCCTCCCCTAGTCAAGTCTCACCCTCCCCTAGTCAAGTCTCACCCCTCCCCTGGTCAAGTCTCACCCCTCCCCTAGTCAAGTCTCACCCCTCCCCTAGTCAAGTCTCACCCCTCCCCTAGTCAAGTCTCACCCCTCCCCTAGTCGTGTCTCACCCCTCCCCTAGTCGTGTCTCACCCCTCCCCTAGTCAAGTCTCACCCCTCCCCTAGTCGTGTCTCACCCCTCCCCTAGTCGTGTCTCACCCCTCCCCTAGTCGTGTCTCACCCCTCCCCTAGTCAAGTGTCTCACCCCTCCCCTAGTCAAGTCTCACCCCTCCCCTAGTCAAGTCTCAACCAGTGGCGTAGCGCAGTTTGGCAAGGGCCCCCTGCAAGGTAAAACAGGTCACTTCTTGCAGTTATACACATTTAGTCACGGGGCAGAGAGAGTTTTTCATTCCATTCTCCCCCCACACAGTTACAAACTTTTCTAAGGAAACAATGTGTTGATATAACGTAGTGATTTCCAGTAGTTGCCTTCCTTGGCTCCTCCCAA
The DNA here is from genome assembly GCA_031479575.1 of Coregonus ussuriensis. Lineage (NCBI taxonomy): Eukaryota > Metazoa > Chordata > Actinopteri > Salmoniformes > Salmonidae > Coregonus > Coregonus ussuriensis. Next base: position 46,579,511 of record CM062477.1, on the reverse strand, counting down.
GTCTGGTATGTTTTTTCCACTGCGGTGTATGGAACTATGTATCAGTCTCTGTCCTTCCTGTTGACGTCATGAGGAAGCAAGGACACAGCTATCGTTTCCCCTCTGGGTATTTTTATAACTCACATGCAACATTCTCAAGCGTTAAGCGTGATTGTTTCGATTGTCAAATCAGAGGTAAAGAAAATATTTTATTAATATCTTAATATCTTTATTTTACATCTGGAAATGCATTGTTCATACACTGAGTATACAAAACATTAAGAACACCTGCTGTTTCCATGACATAGATTGACCAGGTGAATCCAGGTGAAAGCTATGACCCCTTATTGATGTCACTCAGTGTAGATGACGGGGAGGAGTCAGGTTAAAGAAGAATTTTTAAGCCTTGAGACAATTGCGATATGGATAGTGTATGTGTGCCTTTCAGAGGGTGAATGGGCAAGACAAAAGATTGAAGTGCCTTTGAACGGGATTTGGTAGTTTGTGCCAGGCACACCGGTTTGTGTCAAGAACTGCAACGCTGCTGGGTTTTTCACACTCAACAGTTTCCCGTGTGTATCAAGAACAGTCCACCACCCAAAGGACATCCAGCCAACTTGACACAACCGTGGGAAGCATTGGAGTCAACAAGGGTCAGCATCCCAGTGGAATGCTTTCGACACCTTTTAGAGTCCATGCCACGACGAATTGAGTTTGTTCTGAGGGCAAAAGGGTTCAACTCAATATCAGGAAGGTGTTCCTAATGTTTGGTGTACTCAGTGTAGAAATGTTTAGAAACTAGCAAAACTATATATAAGAAAGTATGTGGACACCCCTTCAAATGACTGGATTCAGCTATTTCAGCCACACCAGTTGCTGACAGGTGTATAAAATCGAGCACACCGCCATGCAATCTCCATAGACAAACATTGGCAGTAGAATGGCCTTACTGAAGAGCTCAGTGACTTTCAACGTGGCACCGTCATAGGATGCCACCTTTCCAACAAGTCAGTTCGTCAAATTTCTGCCCTGCTTGAGCTGCCCCCGGTCAACTGTAAGTGCTTTTATTGTGAAGTGGAAACGTCTAGGAGCAACAACGGCTCAGCCGCAAAGTGGTAGGCCACACAAGCTCACAGAACAAGGGCCGCCTAGTGCTGAAGCGCGTAAATTTTTTTGTCTGTCCTCGGTTGCAACACTCACTACCAAGTTCCAAACTGCCTCTGGAAGCAATGTCAGCACAATAATTGTTTGTCGGGAGCTTCATGAAATGGGTTTCCATGGCCGAGCATCTGCACACAAGCCTAAGATCACCATGCGCAATGCCAAGCGTCGGCTGGAGTGGTGTAAAGCTCGCCGCCATTGGACTCTGGGACAGTGGAAACGCGTTCTCTGGAGTGATGAATCACGCTTCGCCATCTGGCAGTCCGATGGACGAATCTGGGTTTGGCGGATGCCAGGAGAACGCTACCTGCCCCAATGCATAGTGCCAACTGTAAAGTTTGGTGGAGGAGGAATAATGGTCTGGGGCTGTTTTTCATGGTTTGGGCTAGTCCCCTTAGTTCCAGTGAAGGGAAATCTTAACGCTACAGCATACAATGACATTCTAGACAATTATGTGCGTCCTGCTTTGTGGCAACAGTTTGGGGAAGGCCCTTTCCTGTTTCAGCATGACAATACCCCCGTACACAAAGCGAGGTCCATACAGAAATGGTTTGTTGAGATCGGTGTGGAAGAACTTGATTGGCCTGCACAGAGCCCTGACCTCAACCCCATCAAACACCTTTGAGATGAATTGGAACGCCGACTGCGAGCCAGGCCTAATCGCCCAACATCATTGCCCGACCTCACTAATGCTTTTGTGGCTGAATGGAAGCAAGTCCCCCCAGCAATGTTCCAACATCTAGTGGAAAGCCTTCCCAGAAGAGTGGAGGCTGTTATAGCAGCAAAGGGGAGGACCCAACTCTATATTAATGCCCGTGATTTTGGAATGAGCTGTTCGACGAGCAGGCGTCCACATACTTTTGGTCATGTAGTGTATCTAATTAGCCTGTTAGCTAGCTAAGCTCATAGATCTACATGGGGCTGAATCCTAACTTCACATCAGCACACATTGTTTTTGCACAAATGTTCCATTGACATCAGGTTTCACGTGTATTTTAGCATGTGTCATGAATACATTGGAAGTGTTACTCCGTAATGACTGGATCTGCTCCGTGATGACTGGATCTGCTCCGTGATGACTGGATCTGCTCCGTGATGACTGGATCTGCTCCGTGATGACTGATCTGCTCTGTGATGACTGATCTGCTCTGTGATGACTGGATCTGCTCCGTGATGACTGGATCTGCTCCGTGATGACTGGATCTGCTCCGTGATGACTGGATCTGCTCCGTGATGACTGGATCTGCTCCGTGATGACTGGATCTGCTCCGTGATGACTGATCTGCTCCGTGATGACTGATCTGCTCCGTGATGACTGATCTGCTCCGTGATGACTGATCTGCTCTGTGATGACTGATCTGCTCCGTGATGACTGATCTGCTGTCATCCTCCCATTTGGTTTCTTTCAGGTGTGAACATTTCCGTGTGCTGCTGAACGAGACAGACGAGGAGTCTATGGAGATCCACCAGTTTTCTTACCTGGTCTACAGGGCTTTTCTGGAGTACCTGTATACAGATACCATCAACCTTCCTCCAGAGGACGCCATAGGTATGACCATCTTATACCCCCCCCCCCCCGCACAGGCCTTACCCTTTCACAGAAACCATCAACCTTCCACCTGAGGACGCCAGAGGTACGACACCTAACCCCAACTCCTAACTCTAGCTTACCTTTACCTCAGAGGTGCGACGCAGTGTTTCCCCTAGATAGTTCTCCAGTGCGGGGTACAAAGAGCGCCGTTAAGTACGCCACAGTGTTTTCCCTAGCTTAATTATTTACCAGACGGGTCTCAAAGGACCCCCGAATCAACATCTAGGGCCTGACGTGAGTTATGGCAGCTTATAGAAAGTGTTTATAATGCACCAGACCTCCACCATCAACCTGCCACCAGAGGTTGACCCGGGGCTCTGGTCAGCACTCTAAAAGGACAGGGTGCCATTTGGGACGCGTTCCAAGTATCTCTCCTCTGTGTCCTGTAGGTCTCCTGGACTTGGCTACGTTCTACCGCGAGACGCGTCTGAAGAGACTGTGTCAGGAGACCATCAAGAGAGGCATCTCTGAGGAAAACGCTATTACACTGCTCTCTGCTGCCGTCAAGTACGAAGCCAGGGTAAGCTCTACGCAGACCTGACCCCTGACCCCCCCCCCCCCAGACCCCCAGACCCGCTCTGTACTACAGTGGGAGATTCCCCCAGTCACTGACCTGTCTGTTGTACTAGTTGTTCCCTCTACCAGTCACTGACCTGTCTGTTGTACTAGTTGTTCCCCTACCAGTCACTGACCTGTCTGTTGTACTAGTTGTTCCCTCTACCAGTCACTGACCTGTCTGTTGTACTAGTTGTTCCCCTACCAGTCACTGACCTGTCTGTTGTACTAGTTGTTCCCCTACCAGTCACTGACCTGCCTGTTGTACTAGTTGTTCCCTCTACCAGTCACTGACCTGTCTGTTGTACTAGTTGTTCCCTCTACCAGTCACTGACCTGTCTGTTGTACTAGTTGTTCCCTCTACCAGTCACTGACCTGTCTGTTGTACTAGTTGTTCCCCTACCAGTCACTGACCTGTCTGTTGTACTAGTTGTTCCCTCTACCAGTCACTGACCTGTCTGTTGTACTAGTTGTTCCCCTACCAGTCACTGCCCTGTCTGTTGTACTAGTTGTTCCCCTACCAGTCACTGCCCTGTCTGTTGTACTAGTTGTTCCCTCTACCAGTCACTGACCTGTCTGTTGTACTAGTTGTTCCCCTACCAGTCACTGCCCTGTCTGTTGTACTAGTTGTTCCCCTACCAGTCACTGCCCTGTCTGTTGTACTAGTTGTTCCCTCTACCAGTCACTGACCTGTCTGTTGTACTAGTTGTTCCCCTACCAGTCACTGACCTGTCTGTTGTACTAGTTGTTCCCCTACCAGTCACTGACCTGTCTGTTGTACTAGTTGTTCCCTCTACCAGTCACTGACCTGTCTGTTGTACTAGTTGTTCCTCTACCAGTCACTGACCTGTCTGTTGTACTAGTTGTTCCTCTACCAGTCACTGACCTGTCTGTTGTACTAGTTGTTCCCCTACCAGTCACTGACCTGTCTGTTGTACTAGTTGTTCCCTCTACCAGTCACTGCTCTCTGTGTTGTACTAGTTGTTTCCTCTACCAGTCACTGACCTGCCTGTTGTACTAGTTGTTCCCCTACCAGTCACTGACCTGTCTGTTGTACTAGTTGTTCCCCTACCAGTCACTGACCTGTCTGTTGTACTAGTTGTTCCCTCTACCAGTCACTGACCTGTCTGTTGTACTAGTTGTTCCCTCTACCAGTCACTGACCTGTCTGTTGTACTAGTTGTTCTCCTACCAGTCACTGACCTGTCTGTTGTACTAGTTGTTCCCTCTACCAGTCACTGACCTGTCTGTTGTACTAGTTGTTCCCTCTACCAGTCAATCAATCAATCAATCAATTTTATTTTATATAGCCCTTCTTACATCAGCTAATATCTCGAAGTGCTGTACAGAAACCCAGCCTAAAACCCCAAACAGCTAGTAATGCAGGTGTAGAAGCACGGTGGCTAGGAAAAACTCCCTAGAAAGGCGAAAACCTAGGAAGAAACCTAGAGAGGAACCAGGCTATGAGGGGTGGCCAGTCCTCTTCTGGCTGTGCCGGGTGAAGATTATAACAGAACCATGCCAAGATGTTCAAAAATGTTCATAAGTGACAAGCATGGTCAAATAATAATCAGGAATAAATCTCAGTTGGCTTTTCATAGCCGATCATTAAGAGTTGAAAACAGCAGGTCTGGGACAGGTAGGGGTTCCATAACCGCAGGCAGAACAGTTGAAACTGGAATAGCAGCAAGGCCAGGCGGACTGGGGACAGCAAGGAGTCACCACGGCCGGTAGTCCCGACGTATGGTCCTAGGGCTCAGGTCTCTCAGTTGGCTTTTCATAGCCGATCATTAAAGAGTTGAAAACAGCAGGTCTGGGACAGGTAGGGGTTTCGTAGCCGCAGGCAGAACAGTTGAAACTGGAATAGCAGCAAGGCCAGGCGGACTGGGGACAGCAAGGTGTCATCATGCCCGGTAGTCCTGACGTATGGTCCTAGGGCTCAGGTTCTCAGAGAGAAAGAGAGAACGAGAGAATTAGAGAGAGCATACTTAAATTCACACAGGACACTGGATAAGACAGGAGAAGTACTCCAGGTATAACCAACTAACCCCAGCCCCCCGACACATAAACTACTGCAGCATAAATACTGGAGGCTGAGACAGGAGCGGTCCGGAGACACTGTGGCCCCATCCGAAGAAACCCCCGGACAGGGCCAAACAGGAAGGATATAACCCCACCCACTCCTCCAAAGCACAGCCCCCACACCACTAGAGGGATATCCCCAACCACCAACTTACAATCCTGAGACAAGGCCGAGTATAGCCCACAGAGGTCTCCACCACAGCACAAACCAAGGGGGGGGCGCCAACCCAGACAGGAAGATCACGTCAGTAACTCAACCCACTCAAGTGACGCACCCCTCCCAGGGACGGCATGAAAGAGCACCAGCAAGCCAGTGACTCAGCCCCTTCAACAGGGTTAGAGGCAGAGAACCCCAGTGGAGAGGGGAACCGGCCCGGCAGAGACAGCAAGGGCTGTTCGTTGCTCCAGCCTTTCCGTTCACCTTCACACTCCTGGGCCAGACTACACTCAATCATATGACCTACTGAAGAGATAAGTCTTCAGTAAAGACTTAAAGGTTGAGACCGAGTCTGCGTCTCTCACATGGGTAGGCAGACTGTTCCATAAAAATGGAGATCTATAGGAGAAAGCCCTGCCTCCCGCTGTTTGCTTAGAAATTCTAGGGACAATTAGGAGGCCTGCGTCTTGTGACCGTAGCGTACGTATTGGTATGTACGGCAGGACCAACTCGGAAAGATAGGTAGGAGCAAGCCCATGTAACGCTTTATAGGTTAACAGTAAAACCTTGAAATCAGCCCTTGCCTTAACAGGAAGCCAGTGTAGGGAAGCTAGCACTGGAGTAATATGATCAAATTTCTTGGTTCTAGTCAGGATTCTAGCAGCCGTATTTAGCACTAACTGAAGTTTATTTAGTGCTTTATCCGGGTAGCCGGAAAATAGAGCATTGCAGTAGTCTAACCTAGAAGTAACAAATGCATGGATTAATTTTTCTGCATCATTTTTGGACAGAAAATTTCTGATTTTTGCAATGTTACGTAGATGGAAAAAAGCTGTCCTTGAAACAGTCTTGATATGTTCGTCAAAAGAGAGATCAGGGTCAAGAGTAACACCGAGGTCCTTCACAGTTTTATTTGAGACGACTTTACAACCATCAAGATGAATTGTCAGATTTAACAGAAGATCTCTTTGTTTCTTGGGACCTAGAACAAGCATCTCTGTTTTGTCCGAGTTTAAAAGTAAAAAGTTTTCAGCCATCCACTTCCTTATGTCTGAAACACAGGCTTCTAGCGAGGGCAATTTTGGGGCTTCACCATGTTTCATTGAAATGTACAGCTGTGTGTCATCCGCATAGCAGTGAAAGTTAACATTATGTTTTCGAATAACATCCCCAAGAGGTAAAATATATAGTGAAAACAATAGTGGTCCTAAAACGGAACCTTGAGGAACACCGAAATGTACAGTTGATTTGTCGGAGGACAGACCATTCACAGAGACAAACTGATATCTTTCCGACAGGTAGGATCTAAACCAGGCCAGAACTTGTCCGTGTAGACCAATTTGGGTTTCCAGTCTCTCCAAAAGAATGTGGTGATCGATGGTGTCAAAGGCAGCACTGCCCTGTCTGTTGTACTAGTTGTTCCCCTACCAGTCACTGCTCTCTGTGTTGTACTAGTTGTTCCCCTACCAGTCACTGACCTGTCTGTTGTACTAGTTGTTCCCTCTACCAGTCACTGACCTGCCTGTTGTACTAGTTGTTCCCCTACCAGTCACTGACCTGTCTGTTGTACTAGTTGTTCCCTCTACCAGTCACTGACCTGTCTGTTGTACTAGTTGTTCCCCTACCAGTCACTGACCTGTCTGTTGTACTAGTTGTTCCCTCTACCAGTCACTGACCTGTCTGTTGTACTAGTTGTTCCCTCTACCAGTCACTGCCCTGTCTGTTGTACTAGTTGTTCCCCTACCAGTCACTGACCTGTCTGTTGTACTAGTTGTTCCCCTACCAGTCACTGACCTGTCTGTTGTACTAGTTGTTCCCTCTACCAGTCACTGACCTGTCTGTTGTACTAGTTGTTCCCCTACCAGTCACTGACCTGTCTGTTGTACTAGTTGTTCCCTCTACCAGTCACTGACCTGTCTGTTGTACTAGTTGTTCCCTCTACCAGTCACTGACCTGTCTGTTGTACTAGTTGTTCCCCTACCAGTCACTGACCTGTCTGTTGTACTAGTTGTTCCCCTACCAGTCACTGACCTGTCTGTTGTACTAGTTGTTCCCCTACCAGTCACTGACCTGTCTGTTGTACTAGTTGTTCCCTCTACCAGTCACTGACCTGTCTGTTGTACTAGTTGTTCCCTCTACCAGTCACTGACCTGTCTGTTGTACTAGTTGTTCCCTCTACCAGTCACTGCTCTCTGTGTTGTACTAGTTGTTCCCTCTACCAGTCACTGACCTGTCTGTTGTACTAGTTGTTCCCCTACCAGTCACTGCTCTCTGTGTTGTACTAGTTGTTCCCTCTACCAGTCACTGACCTGTCTGTTGTACTAGTTGTTCCCTCTACCAGTCACTGACCTGTCTGTTGTACTAGTTGTTCCCTCTACCAGTCACTGCTCTCTGTGTTGTACTAGTTGTTCCCCTACCAGTCACTGCCCTCTGTGTTGTACTCCTCCTGTCCCCAGCGCTGACCCCTGACCCCTGACACCACTGACCAGCCATCCGTCTCCCTGTTCCTCCTACAGGATCTGGAAGAGTTCTGCTTCAAGTTCTGTGTCAACCACCTGACAGCCGTTACACAGACACAGGCCTTCGCCGACATGGACCACGAGCTGCTGAAGACCTTCATCAGTAAAGCTAGCCGCTACGGGGCCTTCAAGAACTGACTGACCGACAACCCGCTAGCTAAGACTCTGGGTTAGGAGGATGGGGGAGGGGGGAGGGGGGGGGGGGGGGGAGAGGGGGATGGGGATGGGAGGGGGGAGGGGGAGGGGGGGGAGAGGGGGATGGGGATGGGAGGGGAGGGGGGAGGGGGATGGGAGGGGGGAGGGGAGGGGGATGGGAGAGAGGGGGCAGAGCTGTAACCTATTGGATCCTGGGGTAAGAGATGTGGACTGCGGGGTAAGAGATGTGGGGGTAAGAGATGTGGGGGTAAGAGATGTGGGGGTAAGAGATGTGGGGGTAAGAGATGTGGACTGTGGGGTAAGAGATGTGGGGTAAGAGATGTGGACTGCGGGCGGGAGGGAAGGACAAAACAAGTCTGAGCTATGAAACCTGCCCCCCCCCAAAAAAAATGTTAAAACCAAGCTGACCAATAGAGTCCCACCACTCAGCCTGGGTCAAAGGTTAAAGGTGAGCTGAACACCGGGGGACTGAGAGGGAGGGGCAGAGTGCTGCTGTAGAGGCTTTAGTGCTTTTACCATGTGACCACACCGGAGCAAGCCCTGACCTCTAGCACAGGTCCTATAGGGCAGATAGCTAGAGGGAGGGAGGGTCTACCTCGTGCTATTGGACGCCCTAACCTCGTGCTATTGGATGCCCTAACCTCTAGCACAGGTCCTATAGGGCAGATAGCTAGAGGGAGGGAGGGTCTACCTCGTGCTATTGGACGCCCTAACCTCGTGCTATTGGACGCCCTAACCTCTAGCACAGGTCCCATAGATACTGTTACTGTTATACCCACACTAGCAAAGAACAGGAGACAAATACAGTCCAGGGGAAATCAACTGACTAATGGCATTTTATAGGCAAAATTGACACCACTCACTAACTAACTGCAAATGGCAGATTCCATATTTTGTCACGCTCAGAAGGTCAAAAAAGGTTATTTAGCCAAGCTGTTTCATACAGTAGTGTGCTGCTTATATTAATGTGCTTTTGTCATTCATTCATTATTGTATTAATGGTTTTGTATTGACTAACATCTATCCTGACTGGCTGCTGTGCACCATGGTGAGCTAACTATCTGATAGGAAATGACACACACACACAGTCATTATTGACTCCGAAGGGGGAGTAGGGACCTCCTTAAAGTGCTTACTTACCTGTGTCTGTCTGTCTGTCTGTCTGTCGTTCATTAACTCACTGTCTGTACATGTGAGGCTGTAAACACATGTTTTGCTCTAAACAGGAAACACGACAGCCAACCTCCATTAACCTTTTCTATGGAATTTACTGTCAGTGACATCACATGCATCCCAAATGGCACCCTATTCCCTATATAGTGAGCACTACTTTAGACCAGGGCCCATAAGGGTGACCAGAACCAATATTAGTGCACTGTGTTGGGAATAGGGTGCCATTTTAAGCAGACGTTGTAGAAAAACGGCATCATATTGCCACCTTGCAGATGCGGTATGTTTACAGCAGTTGGACAGACAGTTTAGGGGCTCTTTATTCAAGCGTTACAGATGGAGATAAATAGTAATTTAAAGGTAATTTCTGATAGACCGACATATGCAGCGTTTACCGTGAACGCAGTCTCCGCTAACGTGGGAACATTGCCTTTAAATTTCAATCACGCCGTAACTTCCGCCTATACATTTAAGTAATTTAGCAGACGCTCTTAACTAGAGCGACTGACAGTTAGTGAGTGCATACATTATTTAAAAAAATAATAATAATCATACTGGCCCCCCCCGTGGGAATCGAACCCACAACCCTGGCGTTGCAAACGCCTTGCTCTACCAACTGAGCTACATCCCCTGCCGGCCATTCCCTCCCCTACCCTGGACGACGCTGGGCCAATTGTGCGCCGCCCCATGGGGTCTCCCGGTCGCGGCCGGCTGCGGCAGAGCCTGGATTCGAACCAGGATCTCTAGTGGATTCGAACCAGGATCTCTAGTGGCTCAGCCGTAGACCACTGGGTTATATTGGTGGGAATCACCTTCTCTCTTTTACAAGTGTGCTTCAATCTTGCATCAATGTCAGTGACGTAGCAGTACTGCTAGCCCCGTGCAATTAACTGAATCTGGTTCCTTCAACTTGGAGCTAGTAAGAGAGTCTCATGGGCCTATTTATACAGAAACAATATGAGAAAATGCTTTGTCATTGAGAAGCCAATTATGTTTGAATAAATCTGGATGAAGCTGTCACTCCTTGGTTCTGTTTTAGCTACTGTAATCACGTTTACACGTTTACAGGGTCCCATTTGGGACGTACGACCCTGGCCATTTGGGACGTACCCAACCCTGGCCAAAAGCAGTGCACTACATAGGTGAATTTGACATATTTTGGAATTCAAAATATGTCTGTGCTGGTGCCAGCGCTACCCCATGCTAACTTGTCCATAAGACTGTATAACCTTAGTAAACCAAGGTGTGATGCCTGCTGTGAACCAGAAGGGGGCAATGTTTTATTCTTCTAGACATCCATACTGCCAGTCTGACAATAGGCTCCTGCTGCTTGCGGGGATAAAGCAGGCGTTATGTTGGGGACTTCATTTATTCATATCTTTTTCATGTTTTCAGCTTTTTCCATGACATTTGCAGATACATTTTTTTTTTTAAATAACAATAAAACAAATCAGTTTAGTTCTTTTCACCTCTTTATTTTGGAGTTTCAAAATGACTTGGCAATTTCCTGCTTCAACTGGTTATATCAAACAACATTTTAGTACATTAACGTATTGCTAATCTTGGAGAAACCATTGGGGAAATAACTTGTTGTAATTTATGAAAGGAGAAGGTGCCCGCAAGTCTCTCCAATACACGTAATCCTATTGATTTTGTACATTTTAGTCATTTAGCAGACGTTCTTATGCAGAGCGACTTACAGTTAGTGAGTGCATACATTTTTCATACTGGCCCCCCCGTGGGAAACGAACCCACAACCCTGGCGTTGCAAGCGCCATGCTCTACCAACTGCGCTACAGGGCTCTATTGATGGTATCAGGTATTACGTACTTCTTTCTACACTAAGGCTCAAGTCTCGCCAATGACGCTGTCAAACCACACACCTACAGGAACCGATAAGCAATCATCATTTCACATTCGTCACACCAACGATGCTCTCCAATTATGTTCGGTTTTGCTGTAGCCAATGACTTGTTTATGTACTCTACGAAGGTGTGGAAAAGTTGAAGATTCTCCTACACTGGCTTTTACTCTCATTTTGTATCATATTCCAATTCAATGAGGCCTTGACAAACTCAACGGTCAAAGAGTTCCTAAATATGGTTGAATAAGTAACAATTGCTAAGCTGCCTCAACTCAACTACTCTATAGGGAATAGGGTGCCATTTGGGATATTGCCCAGAAGGTATCCCTCTGTCATGGTTACTCCCAAAACAAATGATATCAACGTCTTGAGGGTAAGATACCAGTACTTAAGTACCTAACTTCAATCAACACATCAAATAAAGGTTCAATCAAATAAAAAAACACAACAAGCATGCTCAAATCCCTCCACAACATGACCCCATGTACAACATGGCCACATGTACAGATCTGGCATGTATAGTGTTACATAGAGGCTCAGGCTCCAGCACACGGATATACAGTACACTCATCCACTCACAGATATACAGTACACTCATCCACTCACACACACACAGATATACAGTACACTAATCCACTCACACACACACAGATATACAGTACACTCATCCACTCACACACACACAGATATACAGTACACTCATCCACTCACACACACACACAGATATACAGTACACTCATCCACTCACACACACACAGATATACAGTACACTCATCCACTCACACACACAGATATACAGTACACTCATCCACTCACACACACAGATATACAGTACACTCATCCACTCACACACACACAGATATACAGTACACTCATCCACTCACACAAACTCATGCTACCCACACACATCACAACTGCTGCTACCAGACTCTTATTATTATTATTGCTAATACTGAACTATTTAAATACTTGCCCCTCAATCCCCCCTTCCCTGATACACGTGTAAATATTGGACTATAAACTGGGCCTTCCTGTACGATACTAAAATGTTTATTCTGTTCTACTGAGTCATTTACTTTATGTTCCTATTCTTATAATGGTAGTATTTCTTATTGTTGTTGCGTTGTCCAGAAGGAACCTGCCTGTAAGCATTTCGTTGGACAGAGTATACCATGTGTATCCTGTACATACGGCTAATAAAACTTGAAACTAAGCCACAAATATACACTGAGTTCACTGAGTACAGGCTTAACTACTGACGACAGAATACAATATGGAATTGAATTGAATTGTTTGGGGTAGGCGTCGTCTCCGAGGAATGCTCCTCAGAGCTAGATGCTGATGACAGGTTGCCCTATGCTGGGCAGCAGGCATCGAACCCCCCCCCCCCTTCCGCTTGGAGAACGGGGTTCCGATGACGGCCTTCAGGTTATTATGCTGGTGGTGGTCAGGAGGCGAAAGGTCGTTGGAAGGTCGTTGGAAGACTATTGCTGCAAAACATCAAGTGAGAGACTAGGATTGAGTTGACATAAATACTCCCCTAGATTTATGCCCATTGGTTGAAAGAAAGGGAAGTGATTATTGCATGAGTGATCCCATAGGTTAATCAGCAGGCGTGGTGGAATTGCCTTAGTGTGCCATGCTCATTGGCTGAAGTTAATAGGTGAATGACATTCCGCACGCTTGCTAATGGTAAACTTGACACTCCCATATAAATATCTGCTATACTGACGAGGTAACTTTATAATCAATACCATATCAATACCTGCTATACTGACGAGGTAACGTTATAATCAATACCATATCAATACCTGCTATACTGACGAGGTAACGTTATAATCAATACCATATCAATACCTGCTATACTGACGAGGTAACGTTATAATCAATACCATATCAATACCTGCTATACTGACGAGGTACATAACCACTACCATATAAATACCTGCTATGCTGCTGAGTGAGATAGGAAGCGATGTGAATTATAGAGTTAACCAGATGATAGAAGTGACGATCCATTCAGACCAGCCTTACTGATTTAACTTTCATAACTACCCAGCAGCGTTGCAGTTCTTGACACAAACCGATGCACCTGGCACCTACTACCATACCCCATTCAAAGGCACTTCAATCTTGTCTTGCCCATTCACCCTCTGAATGGCACACATACACAATCCATATCTCAATTGTCTCAAGGCTTAAAAATCCTTCTTTAACCTGTCTCCTCCCCTTCATCTACACTGATTGAAGTGGATTTAACAAGTGACATCAATAAGGGGTCATAGCTTTCACCTGGATTCACCTGGTCAGTCTATGTCATGGAAAGAGCAGGTGTTCTTAATGTTTTGTACACTCAGTGTATAATCAGATACTTTTCAACCAAAGCAACTTACAGTATATTGTGTTAGTATCTTTACAGTCCAGTATGTGATCGCTGTGGGAATTGAACCCATGACCTTGGCGTAGCCATGCTCGTATCAGCTGAGCCACACAGGACCACAACTAGAAAAGTGGCTGTTATGGCTGAAAAACTGCCTGAGACTGACACAGGTGTTGGGATGGGATAGAAGAAGTTTCCATGGCCTTTTGGGGCATGTTGTTTGACCACACGACAGATACTGCAAGATAGCGTGGTTTACTGTTCACAGCACTGTCAAACTGCAAGATAGCGTGGTTTACTGTTCACAGCACTGTCAAACTGCAAGATAGCGTGGTTTACTGTTCACAGCACTGTCAAACTGCAAGATAGCATGGTTTACTGTTCACAGCACTGTCAAACTGCAAGATAGCATGGTTTACTGTTCACAGCACTGTCAAACTGCAAGATAGCATGGTGTACTGTTCACAGCACTGTCAAACTGCAAGATAGCGTGGTTTACTGTTCACAGCACTGTCAAACTGCAAGATAGCATGGTTTACTGTTCACAGCACTGTCAAACTGCAAGATAGCGTGGTTTACTGTTCACAGCACTGTCAAACTGCAAGATAGCATGGTTTACTGTTCACAGCACTGTCAAACTGCAAGATAGCATGGTTTACTGTTCACAGCACTGTCAAACTGCAAGATAGCATGGTGTACTGTTTAGATTTACGTCTTTTAGATGACACTCTTATCCAGAGCGACTTACAAATTGGTGCATTCAACTTATGATCGCCAGTGGGACAACCACCTTTTGGGGGTGGGGGTAGTAGAAGGATTACTTTTATACTATTCCAGGTATTCCTTAAAGAGGTGGGGTTTCAAGTGTCTCCGGAAGGTGGTCAGTGACTCGGCTGTCCTGGCGTCGTGGGAGAGCTTGTTCCACCATTGGGGTGCCAGAGCAGCGAATAGCTTTGACTGGGCTGAGCGGGAACTGTGCTTCAGCAGAGGTAGGGGGGCCAGCAGGCCAGAGGTGGATGAACGCAGTGCCCTCGTTTGGGTGTAGGGTCTGATCAGAGCCTGAAGGTAAGGAGGTGCCGTTCCCCTCACAGCTCCGTAGGCAAACACCATGGTCTTGTAGTACAGTGAGGGAAAAAAGTATTTGATCCCCTGCTGATTTTGTACGTTTGCCCACTGACAAAGAAATGATCAGTCTATAATTTTAATGGTAGGTTTATTTGAACAGTGAGAGACAGAATAACAACAACAAAATCCAGAAAAACGCATGTCAAAAATGTTATAAATTGATTTGCATTTTAATGAGGGAAATAAGTATTTGACCCCTCTGCAAAACATTACTTAGTACTTGGTGGCAAAACCCTTGTTGGCAGTCACAGAGGTCAGACGTTTCTTGTAGTTGGCCACCAGGTTTGCACACATCTCAGGAGGGATTTTGTCCCACTCCTCTTTACAGATCTTCTCCAAGTCATTAAGGTTTCGAGGCTGATGTTTGGCAACTTGAACCTTCAGCTCCCTCCACAGATTTTCTATGGGATTAAGGTCTGGAGACTGGCTAGGCCACTCCAGAACCTTAATGTACTTCTTCTTGAGCCACTCCTTTGTTGCCTTGGCCGTGTGTTTTGGATCATTGTCATGCTGGAATACCCATCCACGACGCAATTTCAATGCCCTGGCTGAGGGAAGGAGGATCTCACCCAAGATTTGACGGTACATGGCCCCGTCCATCGTCCCTTTGATGCGGTAAAGTTGTCCTGTCCCCTTAGCAGAAAAACACCCCCAAAGCAGAATGTTTCCACCTCCATGTTTGACGGTAGGGATGGTGTTCTTGGGGTCATAGGCAGCATTCCTCCTCCTCCAAACACGGCAAGTTGAGTTGATGCCAAAGAGCTCAATTTTGGTCTCATCTGACCACAACACTTTCACCCAGTTCTCCTCTGAATCATTCAGATGTTCATTGGCAAACTTCAGACGGGCATGTATGTGTGCTTTCTTGAGCAGGGGGACCTTGCGGGCGCTGCAGGATTTCAGTCCTTCACGGCGTAGTGTGTTCCCAATTGTTTTCTTGGTGACTATGGTCCCAGCTGCCTTGAGATCATTGACAAGATCCTCCCGTGTAGTTCTGGGCTGATTCCTCACCGTTCTCATGATCATTGCAACTCCACGAGGTGAGATCTTGCATGGAGCCCCAGGCCGAGGGAGATTGACAGTTATTTTGTGTTTCTTCCATTTGCGAATAATCGCACCAACTGTTGTCACCTTCTCACCAAGCTGCTTGGCGATGGTCTTGTAGCCCATTCCAGCCTTGTGTAGGTCTACAATCCTGTCCCTGACATCCTTGGAGAGCTCTTTGGTCTTGGCCATGGTGGAGAGTTTGGAATCTGATTGATTGATTGCTTCTGTGGACAGGTGTCTTCTATACAGGTAACAAACTGAGATTAAGAACACTGCCTTTAAGAGTGTGCTCCTAATCTCAGCTTGTTACCTGTACAGAAGACACCTGGGAGCCAGAAATCTTTCTGATTGAGAGGGGGTCAAATACTTATTTCCCTCATTAAAATGCATATCGATTTATAACATTTTTGACATGCGTTTTTCTGGATTTCTTTGTTGTTATTCTGTCTCTCACTGATCAAATAAACCTACCATTAAAATTATAGACTGATCATTTCTTTGTCAGTGGGCAAACGTACAAAATCAGCAGGGGATCAAATACTTTTTTCCCTCACTGTAGATGCGAGCCTCAACTGGAAGCCAGTGGAGTGTGCGGAGGAGCAGGTGACATGAGAGAACTTGGGAAGGTTGAACACCAGACGGGCTGCAGCGTTCTGGATAAGTTGTAGGGGTTTAATGCCACAGGCAGGGAGCCCAGCCAACAGCGAGTTGCAGTAATCCAGACGGGAGATGACAAATGCCTGGATTAGGACCTGTGCCGCTTTCTGTGTAAGGTAGGGTCGTACTCTGCGAATGTTGTAGAGCATAAACCTGCAGGATCGGGTCACCACTTTGATGTTAGCGGAGAACGACAGGGTGTTGTCCAGGGTCTTGCCAAGGTTCTTTGCACTCTGGGAGGAGGACACAATGAAGTTGTCAACCGTGATGGCGAGATCATGGAGCGGGCAGTCCTTCCCTGGGAGGAAGAGCAACTCTGTCTTTCCGAGGTTCAGTTTGAGGTGGTGATCTGACATCCACACTGATATGTCTGCCAGACATGCAGAGATGCGATTCGCCACCTGGTTATCAGAAGGGGGAAAGGAGAAAATGTAATTGTGTGTCGTCTGCGTAGCAATGATAGGAGAGGCCATGTGAGGATATGACAGAGCCAAGTGACTTGGTGTATAGCGAGAATAGGAGAGGCCATGTGAGGATATGACAGAGTGACTTGGTGTACTGTTCAAAGTACTGTCAAACTGCAAGATAGGAAGGTTTGTATGCTGTTCTAACACGTACAGCTATTCACATGTCTGAATGGGGGTAAAATAACCTTATTACTTCCTGTCAGAGATGTCTCTGTGCTGGTAAACACCTAGTGATGTAACCTATCTCTAGTTCTATGTATATTGCTATGATTCCTGAGGCTACAGCCTGGACATCAATCTTTCTGATATATTTTGGTACAATTCAATTGGCTCCAAAGCGTCGGGCCCCAGTCAGACAAAGTGCTTAAGAAAAGAAATACTGTTTGGACCCAGGACTTCTCTGGGGCTGGTCTCTGAGAGAGAGAGAGAGAGAGAGAGAGAGAGAGAGAGAGAGAGAGAGAGAGAGAGAGAGAGAGAGAGAGAGAGAGAGAGAGAGAGAGAGAGAGAGAGAGAGAGAGAGAGAGAGAGAGAGAGAGAGAGAGAGAGAGAGAGAGAGAGAGAGAGAGAGAGAGAGAGAGAGAGAGAGAGAGAGAGAGAGAGAGAGAGAGAGAGAGAGAGAGAGAGAGAGAGAGAGAGAGAGAGAGAGAGAGAGAGAGAGAGAGAGAGAGAGAGAGAGAGAGAGAGAGAGAGAGAGAGAGAGAGAGAGAGAGAGAGAGAGAGAGAGACTCTCTCTCACAGGAACTAAATACATGGATAGTTTGTTTTTGCTCAATGTTGTTGTTGACAGCTGTGGGGACTGCTTCATTTAAAAGAGTGACCACAGAGACATTTAAAAGCCTGACCACAGAGACATTTAAAAGCATGACCACAGAGACATTTAAAAGCCTGACCACAGAGACATTTAAAATGTCACAGGTCTATACAGGAATAAAAAAATGTACAGGCAACAATTGTCTGACCACGAACGCAGTCGGTTTATTGAGCTGTGGTATTTCTGTGTTTTCCATTATATACCTGAGGCAGTCAGTAGCTTCCAGATGTCTAATTATGTCGTTTTTTTAGAAGCACTGATCTAAAACCACAATGAGATATGTCTGTGGACAGGAGCTTGGGGCTTTCATGCAAGTCTTTATCTCACTTCAATGTTTATCAAGTTCCCGTAAATAGAACAGCTTTATAGCAAGAGTCTGTTTTTCCTCACATCAGATGAATGCTACTCTGCGGAGGAGGATGTCAGTGTGTGGGGGGGAGCTAGAACTGCGACAAACTGCTCCCTTTTATCCCTTATCAGAATAGTGTCTTCACCACAATGTTAAACCAGGGTTGAGTCCCAAGTGGCACCCTATTCCGTTTATAGTGCACTACTTTTCACCAGGGGCCCTATATGGAATAAGGTTTGATTCAGGACACTACCGGCAGCTGTCTGTAGCCTTCTCTCTTAAATATCCGTCTGAATACCAGTGAGCCTAGATCTCTCCAGGTGTGCTGAAGTAGTAGTTGTGTTGTGGTGCCCAGGCAGGGATCAGCTCACTCTGCTCCAAGACTCAAGAGATGTTAGGCTTTGACTCCTTGCCCCGCTGTAGCCACTTCATAGCTACCTAGCATGCTGCCCTGACAGAATCAAACCGATCTTATACAAGTCTCCTGTGTTGTGTTGAGTGAGAGGCTGAAATGAGCAGTTGAACCACCCGCTCTAGTTTGACTAGCAAATAACTAATCAGACCAGATCTATGGACAGGAACAGGAAGTCAGGGACGCGGTGTAAATGGGGAGATATCTAATGCTCTATCCCCCTTAGCATGGGGTGGATTATATAGAGAGAGAACGTCATTTAGGATGAGAGGGATTCTCTCTGGGTTCAGCTAGTGGTGTTTCTACCCTTTTGTTTCTGATTGTTAATAATAGATTATTAACTCAGTTAATGTGTCTGTAGAATTACCATCATGATTGTAAGGTCAGTTTGGGGTTGCTTTCATCCACAAAAATGGCAAAAATGGCATGATGGCGACACCCAAAACATGTCCAACAATGTCCTCCTTTTCCCGCCTCCCTATTGTAAACAAAGCATATTGGCAGTTTAAAAAAAAAAGCGGGAAATTCCCATGATCAGTTTGGTGACAAGACATGACATGTGATCATTGTGGTCCTCTGTAGCTCAGCTGGTAGAGCACGGCGCTTGTAACGCCAAGGTAGTGGGTTCGATCCCCGGGACCACCCATACACCAAAAAAAAAAAATGTATGCACGCATGACTGTAAGTCGCTTTGGATAAAAGCGTCTGCTAAATGGCATATTATTATTATTATCTCTAATACAAGCAGAGGGTGACAGTTGGTCCAAAGAGACAGTTTGGTGACAAGACATGACATGTGATCTCTAATTCAAGCAGAGGGTGACAGTTGGTCCAAAGAGACAGCCGTCGTTGAGAAACAGGAGCCTCCGCCTGCGTCCCAAATGGCCCCTTTTCCCGCTACATAGTGCACTACATAGGGAATATGGTCCCATTTGTGCCGCACCCTGTGTTTCCTGCAGCTGTCACAGTATTCTCAGCTACTTCCTGTCTGTAATACAGACGTGTCAGAAGTACCCACACAGATCTTATTATAATATAACACACACACACACACACACACACACACCAAGTTAATATAACACACACATTATTTCAACACACACACACACACACCAAGTTAATATAACACACACATTATTTCAACACACACACACACCGAGTTAATATAACACACATTATTTCAACACACACACACACCAAGTTAATATAACACACATTATTTCAACACACACACACACACACACCAAGTTAATATAACACACACATTATTTCAACACACACACACACCGAGTTAATATAACACACATTATTTCAACACACACACACACACACACCAAGTTAATATAACACACATTATTTCAACACACACACACACACACACCGAGTTAATATAACACACATTATTTCAACACACACACACACACC
The DNA here is from genome assembly GCA_031479575.1 of Coregonus ussuriensis. NCBI lineage: Eukaryota > Metazoa > Chordata > Actinopteri > Salmoniformes > Salmonidae > Coregonus > Coregonus ussuriensis. The sequence continues at coordinate 46,559,605 of CM062477.1, read as the reverse complement.
AAGTTAATATAACACATCTTATTTCAACACACACACACACACACCGAGTTAATATAACACACATTATTTCAACACACACACACACACACACACACACACACACACCAAGTTAATATAACACACACATTATTTCAACACACACACACACACACACACACACACACACACACCAAGTTAATTTAACACACACATTATTTCAACACACACACACACACACACACACCAAGTTAATATAACACACACATTATTTCAACACACACACACACACACACCAAGTTAATTTAACACACACATTATTTCAACACACCAATGTCTCTGCATCCCTCCCCTCCTCAGGGAGTAATAAAATAGCTTCACACTGCGTATATAAGCGTTTAATGCGCATAAAATGGCAGAAGTCATATTAAAAATGAGGATGAGAGTAGATAGAATGGGCTTCTAAATTCCACACATTCTAAGTGTGATGCATCCCAAATGGCTCCCTGTTCCCTATATAGTGCACTACTTTTGACCGGGGCCCTACTGGGGAATAGGGTGCCATTTGGGACGCATCCCCAGAGTGTGCTGCACGGCGGTACCAGTGGACAGAGTAACCCCTGTACGTTAATAATAATAATAATCATAATAATAATAATAATATGCCATTTAGCAGACGCTTTTATCCAAAGCGACTTACAGTCGTGCGTGCATACATTTTTTGTGTATGGGTGGTCCCGGGGATCGAACCCACTACCTTGGCGTTTCAAGCGCCGTGCTCTACCAGCTGAGCTGCAGAGGACCACGTTCTGTCTCTGTTAATATAAACACAACCTAACCTGGTTAGAAGATTACCCCCACAACACAAAACAAACATGGTCCTACCAGTGTCAACAGAGGACGTGGAAGAGAGAGCGTTCCAAATGGCACCCTATTCCGTTTAGCGTGTACTACCTTTGACCAGAGCCTATAGTGCTCTATATAGGGAATAGGGTGCTATTTGGGATGCACACATGCCTCCCCATGTATGACTCCCCACTGCTACATCCACTGTATATAATGTGGAGATAGAAAGCCTCTCTTCTACTATTCTCATACCAACGTAACAACTTGTGATTATATAGCTAGAGGACTCCTGATATCTCCAGGAGTGATTCTATAGCTAGAGGACTCCTGATATCTCCAGGAGTGATTATATAGCTAGAGGACTCCTGATATCTCCAGGAGTGATTTTATAGCTAGAGGACTCCTGATATCTCCAGGAGTGATTCTATAGCTAGAGGACTCCTGATATCTCCAGGAGTGATTCTATAGCTAGAGGACTCCTGATATCTCCAGGAGTGATTCTATAGCTAGAGGACGCCTGATATCTCCAGGAGTGATTCTATAGCTAGAGGACTCCTGATATCTCCAGGAGTGATTCTATAGCTAGAGGACTCCTGATATCTCCAGTAGTGATTCTATAGCTAGAGGACTCCTGATATCTCCAGGAGTGATTCTATAGCTAGAGGACTCCTGATATCTCCAGGAGTGATTCTATAGCTAGAGGACGCCTGATATCTCCAGGAGTGATTCTATAGCTAGAGGACTCCTGATATCTCCAGGAGTGATTCTATAGCTAGAGGACTCCTGATATCTCCAGGAGTGATTATATAGCTAGAGGACTCCTGATATCTCCAGGAGTGATTCTATAGCTAGAGGACTCCTGATATCTCCAGGAGTGATTCTATAGCTAGAGGACGCCTGATATCTCCAGGAGTGATTCTATAGCTAGAGGACTCCTGATATCTCCAGGAGTGATTCTATAGCTAGAGGACTCCTGATATCTCCAGGAGTGATTCTATAGCTAGAGGACGCCTGATATCTCCAGGAGTGATTCTATAGCTAGAGGACTCCTGATATCTCCAGGAGTGATTCTATAGCTAGAGGACTCCTGATATCTCCAGGAGTGATTCTATAGCTAGAGGACTCCTGATATCTCCAGGAGTGATTCTATAGCTAGAGGACTCCTGATATCTCCAGGAGTGATTCTATAGCTAGAGGACTCCTGATATCTCCACGAGTGATTCATAGCTAGAGGACTCCTGATATCTCCAGGAGTGATTCTATAGCTAGAGGACTCCTGATATCTCCAGGAGTGATTCTATAGCTAGAGGACTCCTGATATCTCCAGGAGTGATTCTATAGCTAGAGGACTCCTGATATCTCCAGGAGTGATTCTATAGCTAGAGGACTCCTGATATCTCCAGGAGTGATTCTATAGCTAGAGGACTCCTGATATCTCCAGGAGTGATTCTATAGCTAGAGGACTCCTGATATCTCCACGAGTGATTCATAGCTAGAGGACTCCTGATATCTCCAGGAGTGATTCTATAGCTAGAGGACTCCTGATATCTCCAGGAGTGATTCTATAGCTAGAGGACTCCTGATATCTCCAGGAGTGATTCTATAGCTAGAGGACTCCTGATATCTCCAGGAGTGATTCTATAGCTAGAGGACTCCTGATATCTCCAGGAGTGATTCTATAGCTAGAGGACTCCTGATATCTCCAGGAGTGATTCTATAGCTAGAGGACTCCTGATATCTCCATCTACTTTAAGTGCTGTCTGTCTTCCCAGTAGCATACCTGGTGTGTGAACTGCTAACTGCTCATAACTTGCAGATGATTGTTGACACATCAACAAGGATTAAGGGGGCGGGGCAATTTGTGAGTTTCGTTGTTTTGGTAATCAGTGGCTGTATTGGAGGGGGAGTGGTTTCTCCTCCCTTAAGCGATTAGCAATTAGTACCGGGAGGCGTGCTCTTCAGCTCTGCAAGGGAATTAGCAATTAGCGTTAGTACTTCAGTCTCCCCTGTTTTCTCAGCGGCGGCCGTGTCAGTGGCGGCCTCATCGCAAAACTAAGATGGTTCTGCCCTGTTGTTCTGCCAAGTTTTTCGAGGAAGGAAAGAGAGGAAGACTCCACACCACTCGCTCACTTGAGTATCTTAACTACTTATTTTCTTCGACCATACTCTCCTGCCTTTCCGCATCCTATGACTCGCACTGTCAGCTTTCCTCCCGGCCGGCTCAGCCCTCCCCTCTTGGTCCATGGCGGAGTGACTCATTGCGAGTTGACAGAACAGGGCTGCGGGCAGCTGAGTGGAAATGGAGGAAAACTAAACTTCAGAAGAACCTATCATCCTTTCCCTCCCTCCTCTCTACCTTCTCTTCTTCTGTATCCTCTGCTAAAACCACTTTCTATCACTCTACATGTCAAGCTTCTGCCTCTAACCCTAGGAAACTCTTTGCCACCTCCTCCTCCCTCCTTAATCCTCCACCCCCTCCTTCCTCCCTCTCTGCGGAAGACTTCGCCAACCACTTTGAAAAGAAGGTTGACGACATCCGCCCCTCATTCACTCAGCCTATTAAGTCCACTGGTCTCACTCACACAGAACTACCCTACGCCTTGACCTCTCCTCTCCCCTCTCTCTCCAGATGAAATCCTGCGACTAGTGAGGTCCGGCCGCCCGACAACCTGCCCGCTCGACCCCATCCCCTCCTCCCTTCTTCAGACCATCTCTGGAGACCTTCTCCCATTCCTCACTTCCCCCCTGACCACTGGCTGCGACCCCTCTGACTTCAAAATGGCCCAGGTCACTCCCCTCCTCAAGAAACCAACATTCGACTCCTCTGACATCAGAACTACAGACCAGTATCCCTTTTTTCCCCTTTCTAAAACACTTGAGTGTTCTGTCTCTGACCAACACTCTCGCTATCTCTCTCAGAACCACCTTCTTGACCATAACCAATCAGGCTTCAAGATGGGTCACTCAATCAAAGACTGCTCTTCTCTGTGTCACGGAGGCTCTCCGCACTGCCAAAGCTGACTCTCTCTCTCTCCTCTGTTCTCATCCTCCTAGATCTGTCCACTGCCTTCAAAACAGTGAACCATCAGATCCTCCTCTCCACCCTCTCAGGGTTGGCGTCTCAGGCTATGCACACTCCTGGATAGCATCCTACCTGGCAGGCCGCTCCTACCAGGTGACGTGGAGAGGACCTGTGTCAGCACCACGTATTCTCACTACTGGTGTCCCCCAGGGCTCAGTTCTAGGCCCTCTTCTCTCTATACACCAAGTCACTCGGCTCCATATCATAATTGCTAACCGCTACACAGCCTACATCGTTGTCACTATAGTAATGTTATAGTCAACAAACTAGAACTAACGCGTTACTAAACCCACAATCTAATCTATGTGTACAATCACGCAGTACAGAGTACATCAAACAGTACAGAGTACAGCAAGCAGTTTAGCAGTTACAGTGGTGGGCCACGGTGGCAATAAATTAATAAAACCGAAAGCTTACCTTGACTTAGTTGGAAGAGTTGCAGTGTTGGATAGCCTTAGCCAGCTAGCTTGCTTTCCGCAAGTTTGTGGCAAATTTGCTGCAAACTAAATAGTGTGCCACAAAATGCTGCCAGAAGTTGGCAACTGTTTGCCAATAGTGGTGAATCTGCAGCAGACCTTTGGCAACAATAATATTTATTGCCATTGCCAAAATTGACAAACAGTTCACCAGAGGTTTTTTTTCTAGCAAACAATTCTCTCAAGATTCTATTTTAATCTGTGGCGAACCTATGGCAACAATATTTATTGCCACTAGTGGTAAACAGTTTACCAGAAGTAGTTTCTGGTGAACACGAGTTCCAAGACTAGTAACCATTGACGACCGGGGGAGAAGAAATGGAAACCAAGCGATCTAGCTAGCTAGCTACCAGAGTTGTCCGCTGAGTGTCTAAATTATTAATTAAACTTCCTAATAAACTTTAACATTGTCTTAGCTAATTGATACCTGGTTAGCAATATAATGCTTTATGGGATAGAGTGAAACACTTGTTGTTGCTATATTAGTTTCAACCTGTCAGTGCCACTGACTGACTGACTGGCTAGCTAACTAGTGGATAGTGCTTAGCTATTTGATTTTTCATTGCTTTAAACTATGTGAAATGTCCAACTACTACACCTGCCATATAGAGAGTGTGCTGGCTTTCTGTTTCCTGGCCTGGTACGGTGGGCTGTCAGTGGCCTGGTACGGTGGGCTGTCAGTGGCCTGGTGCGGTGGGCTGTCAGTGGCCTGGTACGGTGGGCTGTCAGTGGCCTGGTACGGTGGGCTTTCAGTGGCCTGGTACGGTGGGCTGTCAGTGGCCTGGTACGGTGGGCTGTCAGTGGCCTGGTACGGTGGGCTGTCAGTGGCCTGGTACGGTGGGCTGTTAGTGGCCTGGTACGGTGGGCTGTCAGTGGCCTGGTACGGTGGGCTGTCAGTGGCCTGGTACGGTGGGCTGTCAGTGGCTAATAAAGGGATCCTCAGGCGGACTGTGGGTCCAAGCTCTGCGAGCTGCACTGCATGGGGGTATCAGGGCAAGGGACAAGGCCAAGATCATCACAGAGGACCCCACACACATATCCTGGCCCAATAATGTTTTGAGCCGCTGCCCTCAGGAAGGAGATTATAAGGTCCCACTGTTCAGGAAGGAGATTATAAGGTCCCACTGTTCAGGAAGGAGATTATAAGGTCCCACTGTTCAGCGAGAGCAAGGTAAGTTTCATTCCATCAGTCGTCAGGCTGCTGAACAGCGGGACATAGGAGAGACGCAGGCCCAATACACGGAGTATCAGAGACTGGTTACAGGAAGGACATGTACTGGATACAGGAAGGACATGTACTGGTTACAGGAAGGACATGTACCTGTACCAGACAGACAGAGACTAGTTACAGGAAGGACATGTACCTGTACACGGTCGCAGAGACATTGAATATGTTGATTGTGTGACTTGTGTACTAACGTTCCAGTTTCTCCGTACGTCATGTCATATATTGTGTTGGGTTCGTATTTGTCTGCTGACGCCACAACGTTAATTTACACATAAATGGACAATAAAGTTTATCGCATCGTATCCTTAGCTCTGATAGGCTGGAGGACGTCAGATACAGCAGTATCCATCTATTAAAGTTGCATTCTCAACAGATTATACAGCAGTATCCATCTATTAAAGTTGCATTCTCAACAGATTATACAGCAGTATCCATCTATTAAAGTTGCATTATCAACCGATTATACAGCAGTATCCATCTATTAAAGTTGCATTATCAACAGATTATACAGCAGTATCCATCTATTAAAGTTGCATTATCAACAGATTATACAGCAGTATCCATCTATTAAAGTTGCATTATCAACAGATTATACAGCAGTATCCATCTATTAAAGTTGCATTATCAACAGATTATACAGCAGTATCCATCTATTAAAGTTGCATTATCAACAGATTATACAGCAGTATCCATCTATTAAAATTGCATTATCAACAGATTATACAGCAGTATCCATCTATTAAAGTTGCATTATCAACAGATTATACAGCAGTATCCATCTATTAAAATTGCATTATCAACAGATTATACAGCAGTATCCATCTATTAAAGTTGCATTATCAACAGATTATACAGCAGTATCCATCTATTAAAGTTGCATTATCAACAGATTATACAGCAGTATCCATCTATTAAAGTTGCATTATCAACAGATTATACAGCAGTCTCCATCTATTAAAGTTGCATTCTCAACAGATTATACAGCAGTATCCATCTATTAAAATTTCATTATCAACAGATTATGCAGCAGTATCCATCTATTAAAGTTGCATTATCAACCGATTATACAGCAGTATCCATCTATTAAAGTTGCATTATCAACAGATTATACAGCAGTATCCATCTATTAAAGTTGCATTATCAACAGATTATACAGCAGTATCCATCTATTAAAGTTGCATTATCAACAGATTATACAGCAGTATCCATCTATTAAAGTTGCATTATCAACAGATTATACAGCAGTATCCATCTATTAAAATTGCATTATCAACAGATTATACAGCAGTATCCATCTATTAAAGTTGCATTATCAACAGATTATACAGCAGTATCCATCTATTAAAATTGCATTATCAACAGATTATACAGCAGTATCCATCTATTAAAGTTGCATTATCAACAGATTATACAGCAGTATCCATCTATTAAAGTTGCATTATCAACAGATTATACAGCAGTATCCATCTATTAAAGTTGCATTATCAACAGATTATACAGCAGTATCCATCTATTAAAAAGGTACCTTTATCTCTCACACAGTACATAGCATTGATCATATTACATAATGGTTTCACATTATGACTTCCTAGTTTGTTTGTTTTGTCTCCATTTTTGAAGACTGTGTGTCTTGGCCTTGGGGCCTGGAGGCGGTTGACTGTTTCCTGTCATTGTTGGGAGTTTGAACCGTCCTGGGATTCTTACCACATGTTTTGTGTTTAGCCACAACCACACACTGACTGAATCGCATGTGAAGCGCTTGTTTTTTTATGTGCTGAGTGGAAAGGTTTTTGTGCTCCGAGGACAATGGTTCCATGTTTTTCTAGAACATTTCTCTGCAACCTTGATGGTTTTTATGTTATGGCCAACTGGAGGTGAAGATCAAAAGGGACAGTTGTCATAAACCTTGTCTCGCTGTCTGTCCGTCTCCGTCGGTGTCTGCAAGGCTTTCCTATATTTCATTGTCAATTGTAGGACGCCAAAGCTCTTGGGTGTGCTGTGCTGCAAAGTCATGCTGTGTAAAAAAAAAAAAAAAAAACGTTATTTTTTTCCAAAGAATCAAGAATTAGATTTAGGGTGGCAAAGTGAAGTGAGAATCCAATCTTCTGTTTGTTGTGTAGATGTGCTTTAAATTAATGATGCAATGATGTTATTAGTTCAAAAGATATCCAGTCCTGGGATTGGCGTAATATATATATATATATTTTTTTTACGCTGTACCCATTCAAACAATTCTAACACATTAAAATGACTGATGATCAGTGTCAACAACCCAGTCACCCCAAAGGTATTCCACATCGCTGTTGGGAAATGCTGAGAATCTTTAGAATTACACACAATGGAATAAACTGTAGAATTAGAATACTATTATAATTTATTAGGATTCTCTATCGGAATAACACAGAACGATAAAGAGAATCACTTACGGATTCAACTGAATTATGGGTTTGGAT
>CM062477.1:46506544-46546544 GCA_031479575.1 Coregonus ussuriensis | reverse complement strand
TCTTCATCTTCTGCTTCTGTTTCATCCCCTACAACGTCAACCTAGTCTTCTATGCGTTGGTTCGCACTAGGACCCTGAAGGGCTGCACTGTGGAGACTGTAGTCCGAACCATCTATCCTATCGCTCTCTGTATCGCTGTGTCTAACTGCTGCTTTGACCCGATCATCTACTACTTTACCTCGGAGACCATCCAGAACTCCATCAAGAGGAAATCCATGGTCAGCCAGGCGTACGACATTAAGTTCTCTGAGGCACTGCAGAGTGAGACCAGCTCCAACTACCGCTGCAGCCTGAGGACGCTGAAAGACAAGGTGTTTAACAACACTGAGTCCTCTGTGTGACGCTTGGGGAGTGTGGATGGACTGACTGGCTGGCTGGTTGACTGGCAGGCTTACTGGCAGACTGGATGGCTGGTTGGCTGGCTGGTTGACTGGCAGGCTTACTGGCAGACTGGTTGGCTGGCTGGTTGACTGGCAGGCTTACTGGCTACAGCACACAATGGGGATGTTGTAGAGACAGCACTGACAGCACACAGGGTCTCTAAGTCGTTATCTATCTGTAGTTCTGGACTCATACAGACATTACAAACACAATGGATTATCAGCAAGCCTCTGGGAGACGTTGGAGACATTGGAAGTGACTGGGAGCAGTGCTGAGGCACCAGCAAGGAAAGAGCATATACTAATAGGATATCAGTCAGTGTTTATCTCAGGGATATCAACATGGACCATGCCCCTGTGACTGTACATGCTATATCTACCAGACAGTCTGCCTTACACTATACTGTCTGTCTTATTTGACCCTGTTAGTTAATATGTCGATTTAATATAACATCTTACTAACTAACATCCTCTTGTGGAATCACAACTGTTTTTGCACAATAATTGTGCCAGACAGAAGTTATTAAACTTCTGAAAATATATGAATTGGAATGGGATTGTGATCGAGAGAGAGAGAGAGAGAGAGAGAGAGAGAGAGAGAGAGAGAGAGAGAGAGAGAGAGAGAGAGAGAGAGAGAGAGAGAGAGAGAGAGAGAGAGAGAGAGAGAGAGAGAGAGAGAGAGAGAGAGAGAGAGAGAGAGAGAGAGAGAGAGAGAGAGAGAGAGAGAGAGAGAGAGGAGAGAGAACGAGAGAGAACGAGAGAGAACGAGAGAGAACGAGAGAGAACGAGAGAGAGAGAGAAAACAGGACTGTTTCATGGTGGCGCTAACCATATAACCATAGCCTTCTATTTCATTCAACTTGAGAAATATCAGGCTACAGATTGCTTTATGTATCTCAGTGATGTTAGTTTTGATATTTTGTATTGTGTATGTATCCGAAAACAGAGGGTCTTGTAAGTGTTTGTGAATATACAGTATACTGTGTTTGTCTGAGGAGGTTTTTAGTCCTAAATGCACTGACACAGGAATCTGTAAAAACCACACTGTTGTTTTATGCCACGGATCACCGCTTGCCGGAAATAAATACAAAAATTATGCAACAGTTGAATTTTCATGTGAAAGCTTTTGTTACAAAAATTTATGGGAAACAGTTTTGTGTCAACACCAAGATAGAATCATCTCAGTTCTGGAATTCTAGTCATCACTAAGCAATATTAGACTCTAGATGGAGAATTGGTTCTGTTCTGAAGCAACGGAAATGTAGAATGGCGCAAATTCACTTATGAAGAAATTGTTTGCCGATTTTCTTCACACAATGGATAAAGGGTTTATAAAGAGGTTTTCAAAATAGCTTCTTTTTTTTAACCATAATCAATATAATACAATCAATCACTTTAAGCCAAGCATATACACAGACAGACAATCACTGTGCAGCTAATTATCCAAAACAACTAGTTCAACAGCTACAGACCTAGTGACTGACTGTGAGAGAAGACCTGGTAGTTTTTCCTGTTCTGTGGGCAGAACTGTGTCATGTAGTTAAACTATATTGCCGTGTAGCGAGACAGAGTAGTGTAGGTGGATACTGAAGTGTAGAGAGACAGTAGAGATGATGGGAGACAGAGTAGTGTAATGATATCATTTAGCTAAACAACATGGTGTACATATACAGAGTAGTGTAATGATATCATTTAGCTAAACAACAATGCCGTTTAGAGAGAGTAGATTTCAGACTGAATATTGGTAAACAGTTCTGTGCAGTCTAGAGAGGAGAGACACAGTAGTGTAATGTAGGGGTGTATTAAAGGAGGACAGTAGTGTAATGTAGGGGTGTATTAAAGGAGGACAGTAGTGTAATGTAGGGGTGTATTAAAGGAGCAGAGTAGTGTAATGTAGGGGTGTATTAAAGGAGGACAGTAGTGTAATGTAGGGGTGTATTAAAGGAGGACAGTAGTGTAATGTAGGGGTGTATTAAAGGAGGACAGTAGTGTAATGTAGGGGTGTATTAAAGGAGGACAGTAGTGTAATGTAGGGGTGTATTAAAGGAGCACAGTAGTGTAATGTAGGGGTGTATTAAAGGAGGACAGTAGTGTAATGTAGGGGTGTATTAAAGGAGGACAGTAGTGTAATGTAGGGGTGTATTAAAGGAGGACAGTAGTGTAATGTAGGGGTGTATTAAAGGAGGACAGTAGTGTAATGTAGGGGTGTATTAAAGGAGGACAGTAGTGTAATGTAGGGGTGTATTAAAGGAGGACAGTAGTGTAATGTAGGGGTGTATTAAAGGAGCACAGTAGTGTAATGTAGGGGTGTATTAAAGGAGGACAGTAGTGTAATGTAGGGGTGTATTAAAGGAGGACAGTAGTGTAATGTAGGGGTGTATTAAAGGAGGACAGTAGTGTAATGTAGGGGTGTATTAAAGGAGCACAGTAGTGTAATGTAGGGGTGTATTAAAGGAGGACAGTAGTGTAATGTAGGGGTGTATTAAAGGAGCACAGTAGTGTAATGTAGGGGTGTATTAAAGGAGGACAGTAGTGTAATGTAGGGGTGTATTAAAGGAGCACAGTAGTGTAATGTAGGGGTGTATTAAAGGAGGACAGTAGTGTAATGTAGGGGTGTATTAAAGGAGGACAGTAGTGTAATGTAGGGGTGTATTAAAGGAGGACAGTAGTGTAATGTAGGGGTGTATTAAAGGAGGACAGTAGTGTAATGTAGGGGTGTATTAAAGGAGGACAGTAGTGTAATGTAGGGGTGTATTAAAGGAGGACAGTAGTGTAATGTAGGGGTGTATTAAAGGAGGACAGTAGTGTAATGTAGGGGTGTATTAAAGGAGGACAGTAGTGTAATGTAGGGATGTATTAAAGGAGGACAGTAGTGTAATGTAGGGGTGTATTAAAGGAGGACAGTAGTGTAATGTAGGGGTGTATTAATGGAGGACAGTAGTGTAATGTAGGGGTGTATTAAAGGAGGACAGTAGTGTAATGTAGGGGTGTATTAAAGGAGGACAGTAGTGTAATGTAGGGGTGTATTAAAGGAGCACAGCAGTGTAATGTAGGTAAACATGTACTGATTGTAAGTTGCTCTGGATAAAGGTGTCTGCTAAATGACTACAAAATAGTTGTGTAGAGCGAGAAGGGTAAAGTAGGTAAACAACGTTGTGTCGGTGTTGGTTTGACTCCCATAAGGCAGTGCAGGCTTCCTGTCTGTCATTGGAGAGGGCGCAGAGTTCAAGGTGCAGTGGGCAAAGGGTGCAGGGGGTCAAAGGTTAGGGTGCAGAGGTCAGGGGATTTATGGGGTCAATCAGATAAACTCATGGATAAACTCATGGATTACATGTTACTGTAAGTAATAGTGTGATAAAGACCTAATGTACATTATGGTGTTATAAAGACCTAATTATGGTGTTATAAAGACCTACTGTACATTAGTGTTATAAAGACCTAATTATGGTGTTATAAAGACCTAATTATGATGTTATAAAGACCTAATTATGGTGTTATAAAGACCTAATTATGGTGTTATAAAGACCTAATTATGGTGTTATAAATACCTAATTATGGTGTTATAAATACCTAATTATGGTGTTATAAAGACCTAATTATGGTGTTATAAATACCTAATTATGGTGTTATAAATACCTAATTATGGTGTTATAAAGACCTAATTATGGTGTTATAAAGACCTAATTATGGTGTTATAAATACCTAATTATGGTGTTATAAAGACCTAATTATGGTGTTATAAAGACCTAATTATGGTGTTATAAAGACCTAATTATGGTGTTATAAATACCTAATTATGGTGTTATAAATACCTAATTATGGTGTTATAAAGACCTAATTATGGTGTTATAAATACCTAATTATGGTGTTATAAATACTTAATTATGGTGTTATAAAGACCTAATTATGGTGTTATAAATACCTAATTATGGTGTTATAAAGACCTAATTATGGTGTTATAAAGACCTAATTATGGTGTTATAAAGACCTACTGTACATTAGTGTTATAAAGACCTAATTATGGTGTTATAAAGACCTAATTATGGTGTTATAAAGACCTAATTATGGTGTTATAAAGACCTAATTATGGTGTTATAAATACCTAATTATGGTGTTATAAAGACCTAATTATGGTGTTATAAAGACCTAATTATGGTGTTATAAAGACCTAATTATGGTGTTATAAATACCTAATTATGGTGTTATAAAGACCTACTGTACATTATAGTGTTATAAAGACCAACCAACCCCCTTCTCTTTCTCCCCAGGAGTTACTCAACCAACCAACCGCCTTCTTTCTCTGCCCAGGAGTTAGTCAACCAACCAAGCCCTTCCTAATTACATATACATATAATCATAGAACCCAAGCATCTTAAAATCTGTGATCCTTCAGCCCTACAGCCCGTGGTGAGGTTAGCTCAGCGGTGGGTGGAGTAGTGTGGAAAGTACAGCAATAGATAACAAAGCTAAACATTCTGTAAGAGATGTGCATGTTTTGTACCCGAGCCAAGCTTGAATGCTGCTGCTTCTATGTAACGTTAAACTGCTTCTATGTAACGTTAAACTGCTTCTCTGTAACGTTAAACTGCTTCTATGTAACGTTAAACTGCTTCTCTGTAACGTTAAACTGCTTCTCTGTAACGGTAAACTGCTTCTCTGTAACGTTAAACTGCTTCTCTGTAACGTTAAACTGCTTCTATGTAACGTTAAACTGCTTCTATATAACGTTAAACTGCTTCTCTGTAACGTTAAACTGCTTCTATGTAACGTTAAACTGCTTCTCTGTAACGTTAAACTGCTTCTATGTAACGTTAAACTGCTTCTATATAACGTTAAACTGCTTCTCTGTAACGTTAAACTGCTTCTCTGTAACGTTAAACTGCTTCTCTGTAACGTTAAACTGCTTCTATGTAACGTTAAACTGCTTCTATATAACGTTAAACTGCTTCTATGTAACGTTAAACTGCTTCTATGTAACGTTAAACTGCTTCCCTGTAACGTTAAACTGCTTCTATGTAACGTTAAACTGCTTCTATGTAACGTTAAACTGCTTCTCTGTAACGTTAAACTGCTTCTATGTAACGTTAAACTGCTTCTATGTAACGTTAAACTGCTTCTCTGTAACGGTAAACTGCTTCTCTGTAACGGTAAACTGCTTCTCTGTAACGTTAAACTGCTTCTCTGTAACGGTAAACTGCTTCTCTGTAACGTTAAACTGCTTCCCTGTAACGTTAAACTGCTTCCCTGTAACGTTACCCAGGGAACCTGCAACAACATCATTGGATGCACTGAATGTACTGTCCTGTTATACTGTTCGCTTGAAGTAACCACACTGAGAAGATCTATCCAAACGCTTTACACAAAAACACAGGATGCATCCCAAATGGTATCCTATTCCCATAGAGGGATCTGGGCAAAAGTAGTGCACTATGTAGGGAAAAGGGTGCCATTCACAAACATTCCTCAACATCATCCTCTGACCAAACCAAACCATATTCTGACATGTAAGAAGAAAACATGTTTTGAGTGTAATATACAGTATTCTTTATGGTTGAAAGTCTGTTTTGAGTGTAAAATACAGTTTCTTTATGGTTGAAAGTCTGTTTTGAGTGTAAAATACAGTTTCTTTATGGTTGAAAGTCTGTTTTGAGTGTAAAATACAGTTTCTTTATGGTTGAAAGTCTGTTTTGAGTATAAAATACAGTTTCTTTATGGTTGAAAGTCTGATTTGAGTGTAATATACAGTATTCTTTATGGTTGAAAGTCTGTTTTGAGTGTAAAATACAGTTTCTTTATGGTTGAAAGTCTGTTTTGAGTGTAAAATACAGTTTCTTTATGGTTGAAAGTCTGTTTTGAGTCTAAAATACAGTTTCTTTATGGTTGAAAGTCTGATTTGAGTGTAATATACAGTATTCTTTATGGTTGAAAGTCTGTTTTGAGTGTAAAATACAGTTTCTTTATGGTTGAAAGTCTGTTTTGAGTCTAAAATACAGTTTCTTTATGGTTGAAAGTCTGATTTGAGTGTAATATACAGTATTCTTTATGGTTGAAAGTCTGTTTTGAGTGTAAAATACAGTTTCTTTATGGTTGAAAGTCTGTTTTGAGTGTAAAATACAGTATTATTTATGGTTGAAAGTCTGTTTTGAGTGTAATATACAGTATTATTTATGGTTGAAAGTCTGTTTTGAGTGTAAAATACAGTATTATTTATGGTTGAAAGTCTGTTTTGAGTGTAATATACAGTATTATTTATGGTTGAAAGTCTGATTTGAGTGTAATATACAGTATTCTTTATGGTTGAAAGTCTGTTTTGAGTGTAAAATACAGTTTCTTTATGGTTGAAAGTCTGTTTTGAGTGTAAAATACAGTATTATTTATGGTTGAAAGTCTGTTTTGAGTGTAATATACAGTATTATTTATGGTTGAAAGTCTGTTTTGAGTGTAATATAAAGAATTCTTTATGGTTGAAAGTCTGTTTTGAGTGTAAAATACAGTATTTAATGAGTGTGACAAGAAACACATCGTTATAGTCCAATGTACTCCTTCTTACCACTTAAATGCATGTCCAATACATTGATTCATACTAAGGAAAATGTGAGGCACATTTTGTGAGTCACTGTAGATTCTGCACTGACATTATTTAAATAGACCCAAGGCCAGACTGAAAAAGAGAGATTCTCTCTCTACTCTACCTCTGACTGTTTGAGAGGATGCTTGGCCACTTGACTTGTATGGACTGTGTGTGTGTGTGTGTGTGTGTGTGTGTGTGTGTGTGTGTGTGTGTGTGTGTGTGTGTGTGTGTGTGTGTGTGTGTTGTGCGCGAGTGAGTGTATGTAAAGAGTCAGCTCTCTCTCTGCTGCAAAACAAAACAGCTGAAACCTGAGAGTGAAGAGCCACTTTAGATGTCCCCTTAAAATACCCATGCAAACACAACTGAGACCACAGAGCTCAGACAAAAAAAAAAAATGAATTAGTTCAACATGAACACATTTACTGTTAACATATGAAGAGCTTTACTGTATTTAAAAAGGGGAGACAGAGATATTACACTGTTGATATTCCAGAAGGGGGGAATGTCAGAACTTCTCAAATGTGATAATTCCAGGAATTTCCTACGAGGAGGAGAGAGTTTGGCCTTACACAGATTGGGTGCTTCATTCTAAACAGACCACTGTCAGACACTTCACTCAAAAAAAGTATCAACAAAACCACATCTTTTACTGATTTCAAGGGAGACAAATCACACCGTTGATATTCCAGAAGGGGGGGGAATATCAGTCCTTCAATCTTGAATCTACTGATCTACGGATTCACTGATTCAAAGATTTTCCTAATAGTATGAAGAGAACAGATGAGTGCCACGTGACCAGATTTACTCCTAACATTGATCTTAACTGTATTACAGTAATACACAATATCACACTGTTGATATTCGAGAATAATAATAAGTCATTTAGCAGACGCTCTTATCCAGAACGACTTACAGGAGCGATTAGGGTTAAGTGCCTTGCTCAAGGGCACATCGACAGATTTTTCACCTAGTCGGCTCGGGGATTAGAACCAGCGACCTTTCGGTTACTGGCACAACGCTCTTAACCACTAAGCTACCTTTTATTGTATCTTTTGATTCAAGGAATTTTCATTTAATGCAAATTACAAACAAATGATAGTTTAACTGTATTTTCCAGGCTGACAAATGACACTATTGATATTGGAGAAGAGGAATTCTGTATCATATCAGTCCTTCTCTTGATAATTCCAGGAATTCCTAAGTACTAACTTGAGGAGAAATAGGGGGGAGTTGTTTGACTTATACACAGAGTGTCTGCTTCTTTCTAAACATACATATTACACTGTTGATCTTGGAGAAGGGGATAATGATTTTCTATTTTCTGGTTCAAGGGTGCCATTTGGGACGCATTCGCAGTCTGCAGGTTGTGTATTCTTTTCCAGATAGACAGGGCCCTTATCAGCGTGGTCAGGCGGCCAGCCAAATGCCTGAATAGAACAGGGTCAAGGGTCAAAGAACACATCAGGAAGAGAGACAACATATGACATGCTGACATCAATACATTACTAGTTGTGTTGATGATACTTGTAACTGACTTAATTGCATCTTATACCCATAAATAAAGTTGAATTGAATTAAATTGAATAGTTCCCGACTATTATATATTAATGTAAGCAGGAAGCCCCATTGAGGTCAGAAGAGCTCTTTTCCCAGGGGAGGTTATTGAGAACACATTCTCTTGCACAGTAACTGTGTAAGTACGGCGGTACTGGGCCTTAGCTGGTAATATCAGCATGATAATGACAGTCCAATAAGGTATCAGCATGATAATGACAGTCCAATAAGGTATCAGCATGATAATGACAGTCCAATAAGGTATCAGCACGATAATGACAGTCCAATAAGGTATCAGCATGATAATGACAGTCCAATAAGGTATCAGCATGATAATGACAGTCCAATAAGGTATCAGCATGATAATGACAGTCCAATAAGGTATCAGCATGATAATGATAGTCCAATAAGGTATCAGCATGATAATGACAGTCCAATAAGGTATCAGCATGATAATGACAGTCCAATAAGGTATCAGCATGATAATGACAGTCCAATAAGGTATCAGCATGATAATGACAGTCCAATAAGGTATCAGCATGATAATGATAGTCCAATAAGGTATCAGCATGATAATGACAGTCCAATAAGGTATCAGCATGATAATGACAGTCCAATAAGGTATCAGCATGATAATGATAGTCCAATAAGGTATCAGCATGATAATGACAGTCCAATAAGGTATCAGCATGATAATGATAGTCCAATAAGGTATCAGCATGATAATGACAGTCCAATAAGGTATCAGCATGATAATGACAGTCCAATAAGGTATTAGCATGATAATGACAGTCCAATAAGGTATCAGCATGATAATGATAGTCCAATAAGGTATCAGCATGATAATGATAGTCCAATAAGGTATCAGCATGATAATGACAGTCCAATAAGGTATCAGCATGATAATGATAGTCCAATAAGGTATCAGCATGATAATGACAGTCCAATAAGGTATCAGCTTGTGGTTATGAGGACACCGGAGAGGGAGGAACAACGGTGTTACCAACAATAGGAGGAGAAAAAGAACAGATGTTCATGGGCTGTGGCTGAAATGGCACCCTTCCCTTATGTAGTGCACTACTGTTGCCCGGGGAGTAGGCTGCCATTTTGTAACGCCGGCTCTGTCTTGTCTGAGGCCTGGGAATGACAGTTGGGACTTTGCTTCCTCAAACACATTGAGGAACTTCCCTAACATCTGAACTTGTGGTTTCTGTGCCTTCTAAAAAAACACACTTCTTTTTCTTTCTTCCTCCTCTCCTTAGTCTATGTCTCACCCCCACCAACAATCCGTAGTCTGTCTCACCCCCACCAACAATCCATAGTCTGTCTCACCCCCACCAACAATCCGTAGTCTGTCTCACCCCCACCAACAATCCATAGTCTGTCTCACCCCCACCAACAATCCGTAGTCTGTCTCACCCCCACCAACAATCCGTAGTCTGTCTCACCCCCACCAACAATCCGTAGTCTGTCTCACCCCCACCAACAATCCGTAGTCTGTCTCACCCCCACCAACAATCCTTAGTCTGTCTCACCCCCACCAACAATCCATAGTCTATGTCTCACCCCCACCAACAATCCGTAGTCTGTCTCACCCCCACCAACAATCCATAGTCTGTCTCACCCCCACCAACAATCCATAGTCTGTCTCACCCCCACCAACAATCCTTAGTCTGTCTCACCCCCACCAACAATCCATAGTCTATGTCTCACCCCCACCAACAATCCGTAGTCTGTCTCACCCCCACCAACAATCCGTAGTCTGTCTCACCCCCACCAACAATCCATAGTCTATGTCTCACCCCCACCAACAATCCGTAGTCTGTCTCACCCCCACCAACAATCCATAGTCTGTCTCACCCCACCAACAATCCATAGTCTGTCTCACCCCCACCAACAATCCATAGTCTATGTCTCACCCCCACCAACAATCCGTAGTCTGTCTCACCCCCACCAACAATCCATAGTCTATGTCTCACCCCCACCAACAATCCATAGTCTATGTCTCACCCCCACCAACAATCCGTAGTCTGTCTCACCCCCACCAACAATCCATAGTCTATGTCTCACCCCCACCAACAATCCATAGTCTATGTCTCACCCCCACCAACAATCCTTAGTCTGTCTCACCCCCACCAACAATCCATAGTCTATGTCTCACCCCCACCAACAATCCATAGTCTGTCTCACCCCCACCAACAATCCATTGTCTATGTCTCACCCCCACCAACAATCCGTAGTCTGTCTCACCCCCACCAACAATCCGTAGTCTGTCTCACCCCCACCAACAATCCATAGTCTATGTGCACTGCAGCTGAGTGTTGCAGCGTCAGTAAATGATGAATGCTTCACTGCTATAGCATCCCAGAAGTACAATCCATGGGTGCTCTATGGCCACGCCTCCCAGGATATAACATTAGTTACATTTACATTTTAGTCATTTAGCAGACGCTCTTATCCAGAGTGACTTACAGTTAGTGAGTGCATACGTTTTCATTCATACTGGTCCCCTGTGGGGATCGAACCCACAACCCTGGCGATGCAAGTGCCATGCTCTACCAACTGAGCTACACAGGACCATATGACGTTGTATACGTTGTCCAGTCTTGATGACACTGCATACATGCAACGCCATCGCTGAGCACTCCTATCTAATCAGCTCAACCTGTCTGACGGTGAGTCGTCAGGGCGGTGAGTTGGTCAGGGCGGTGAGTCGTCAGGGCGGTGAGTCGGTCAGGGCGGTGAGTCGGTCAGGGCGGTGAGTCGGTCAGGGCGGTGAGCCGTCAGGGTGGTTAGTCGTCAGGGCGGTTAGTCGTCAGGACGGTGAGTCGGTCAGGGCGGTGAGTCGGTCAGGACGGTGAGTCGGTCAGGGCGGTGAGTCGGTCAGGGCAGTGAGTCGGTCAGGACGGTGAGTCGGTCAGGGCGGTGAGTCGGTCAGGACGGTGAGTCGGTCAGGGCGGTGAGTCGGTCAGGACGGTGAGTCGGTCAGGGCGGTGAGTCGGTCAGGGCGGTGAGTCGGTCAGATCTGTTTGTGCTGTTTGGCCAACTCCTATGGTCATTGTCACAGTGAGGGCAAGACGGCACACACAGATCTGGGATCAGGAGGGTCTCTAGTCTACTACAGATCACTATCAGCCATAAACCCTTTCCTTCGAGGACCCACAGGCCCTACAGGACCCACAGACCCACAGGCCCTACAGGGGCCACAGACCCACAGGCCCTACAGGACCCACAGACCCACAGACCCTACAGGGGCCACAGACCCACAGGCCCTACAGGACCCACAGACCCACAGGCCCTACAGGACCCACAGACCCACAGGCCCTACAGGACCCACAGACCCACAGGCCCTACAGGGGCCACAGACCCACAGGCCCTACAGGACCCACAGACCCACAGGCCCTACAGGGGCCACAGACCCACAGGCCCTACAGGACCCACAGACCCACAGACCCACAGGCCCTACAGGGGCCACAGGCCCTACAGGACCCACAGACCCACAGGCCCTACAGGGGCCACAGACCCACAGGCCCTACAGGACCCACAGACCCACAGGCCCTACAGGACCCACAGGCCCACAGACCCACAGGCCCTACAGGACCCACAGACCCACAGGCCCTACAGGGGCCACAGGCCCTACAGGACCCACAGACCCACAGGCCCTACAGGGGCCACAGGCCCTACAGGACCCACAGACCCACAGGCCCTACAGGACCCACAGACCCACAGGCCCTACAGGACCCACAGGCCCTACAGGACCCACAGACCCACAGGCCCTACAGGACCCACAGACCCACAGGCCCTACAGGGGCCACAGGCCCTACAGGACCCACAGACCCACAGGCCCTACAGGACCCACAGGCCCTACAGGACCCACAGACCCACAGGCCCTACAGGGGCCACAGGCCCTACAGGACCCACAGACCCACAGGCCCTACAGGACCCACAGACCCACAGGCCCTACAGGGGCCACAGGCCCTACAGGACCCACAGACCCACAGGCCCTACAGGACCCACAGACCCACAGGCCCTACAGGACCCACAGACCCACAGGCCCTACAGGGGCCACAGACCCACAGGCCCTACAGGACCCACAGGCCCTACAGGACCCACAGACCCACAGGCCCTACAGGGGCCACAGGCCCTACAGGACCCACAGACCCACAGGCCCTACAGGACCCACAGGCCCTACAGGACCCACAGACCCACAGGCCCTACAGGACCCACAGGCCCTACAGGACCCACAGACCCACAGGCCCTACAGGGGCCACAGACCCACAGGCCCTACAGGACCCACAGGCCCTACAGGACCCACAGACCCACAGGCCCTACAGGACCCACAGGCCCTACAGGACCCACAGACCCACAGGCCCTACAGGACCCACAGACCCACAGGCCCTACAGGACCCACAGACCCACAGGCCCTACAGGGGCCACAGACCCACAGACCCTACAGGGGCCACAGACCCACAGACCCACAGACCCTACAGGACCCACAGACCCACAGGCCCTACAGGGGCCACAGACCCACAGACCCTACAGGGGCCACAGACCCACAGACCCACAGACCCACAGGCCCCACAGGGGCCACAGACCCTACAGGGGCCACGGGAAAGACAGCTGGAGGAAATGGCCAGTATCACACTGATACAGTCTAACGCTAGATTAGGTTCCTGGACCTAGTATTTTACCACAGGTTAGAATGTGGTAAGCTGGGTTTAGAGTAAACAGAACATTATTAGTCCATTAAAAAGTCACACTCCAGGGGGTAAGTTTTCCTGAGAGAGAGAGAGAGAGAGAGAGAGAGAGAGAGAGAGAGAGAGGAGAGAGAGAGAGAGAGAGAGAGAGAGAGAGAGAGAGAGAGAGAGAGAGAGAGAGAGAGAGAGAGAGAGAGAGAGAGAGAGAGAGAGAGAGAGAGAGAGACATACAGTAATTGGCTGGCTGGCTAAGAAGGAATGACCAATAAAATCTGGTTAATAATGTGGGAGACAGAACATTGTGTTAAGTCATCACTCTGGCAGGAAGTTATCAGACAAACAAGAGCCACTAGAGCTGGTAAACAACAGTCTTACTCTGTCTTCAACGAATCTAAAGCACCACCGGGCAAATAACACTGGATTAGCACTGGAATGGGCTGACGATGGAGTGTGTGTGTGTGTGTGTGGACGCGTGTGAGTGTGTGTGTGTGTGTGTGGACGCGTGCGTGTGTAACAGTGTTGCTTCCGTCCCTGTCCTCGCCCCTACCTGGGCTCGAACCAGGGACCCTCTGCACACATCGACAACAGTCACCCCTCGAAGCGCCGTTACCCGTCGCTCCACAAAAGCTCCACGGCCCCTTGCAGAGCAAAGGGAAACAACTACTTCAAGGTCTCAGAGCGAGTGACGTCACCGATTGAAATGCCACTAGCGCGCACCGCTAACTAGCTAGTCATGTGTGTGTTTGTGTGTGTGTGTGTGCGTGTACGTGTGTGTGTGTGTGTGTGTGTACGTGTGTGTGTGTGAGTGTGTGTGTGTGTGTGTGTGTGTGTGTGCGTGTGTGTGTGTGAGTGTGTGGGATGAATAACAAAACTGAGACCCAACCAGTCACTGAGTGTAGCAACCATTAGGAACACCTTCCTAATATTGAGTCGAAAGCATTCCACAGGGATGCTGGCCCATGCTGACTCCAACGCTTCGACCACATCAGCACAGCTATGTATAACTGAACAGAACGTTCAGAACAGAACGTAACAACAGTCAGTCAGTGTGTTTATGAGATACTCCCTTATACCAAATCAAGGCCAACATAGCCAGTCCAATCATGCCAACTCCTTGTCGTGCCAAAACGTGTCTTGACAATGATAGTACTGTAGTTGAAAAGAGCACAATCAAATCCGGGTCCAAGACAATATGTCTGTCACACAGGGACTTAAACTCAGAGAGCGCCAGGTGCTTTCCTGACCAAGGAAGAATGACATGACCTGACCAGGGAAAACTCAGGGCTGTAGTTAAGCACGGTCAACACCACAGTCATCAGCACAGTCAACACCACAGTCATCAGCACAGTCAACACCACAGTCATCACAGAAGCAGAAAGATGTAGCATTTATGGACATGCTCATTGGCTGGTTGACGACCGTAGCACTGAACTTTAATCTGTGTCGTCATTTAAAACAATTCTGGACATACTATACTGTGCTTACAGTCACTGTGAAATTACAACATCCCTGATAAAGACAAAGTGAAAGTATGAGTGAACAACCTCATATCATGTCTGAACAAAGCACTTGGTTATTTACTTAAGTGTGTGTGTGTGTGTGTGTGTGTGTGTGTGTGTGTGTGTGTGTGTGTGTGTGTGTGTGTGTGTGATCTTTGCGTTTGTAATCTGTGTGTGTGTGTCTGTGGAGTGGAGAAGAGTCCCCTAAGTAAGCTGGTCCTGGGGCTCTGTTCACAAACACCCAACACTTCACTGTATACAGTGACATATACAGTGAGGTGTTGGGTTGACTGGCAGTGTCTTATACAGTGAGGTGTTGGGTTGACTAGCAGTGTCTTATACAGTGAGGTGTTGGGTTGACTAGCAGTGTCTTATACAGTGAGGTGTTGGGTTGACTAGCAGTGTTACGATACTGTTATGATTCCTGATAAATACACTAGAATAACTGTCTGTCTGTTCCTGTGGAAATTCCCCCTGGCATTCCCGTGTTGACAGATTTACTTTTTTGGAATTCTTTTTTTCCGAAAGGGTAGAATTTTGTGTTTGTGTACAAACTGTTTTCACCTCATCAGGGCTTCAACACTAACTGAGATTGATATTCATTATTCTATGATAGAATTTGAATTAGATGACTCAGATCAGAAAATAAGTCCACTCACACTACTGTGTTCTAGACTTCAATGTTCTACTTCCAGAGAATAAGGTGAGGTTTCCAGCTCTCCCTGTCAGTGTCTCATGTTAAGCAGCTTGTTGGTTCTGGTTGGTTGCATACTGTAGGGATTACCCTGTACATGACTACCCTTTATGGGAACACTCCCTCTCCTGGGAAAATCCTGAGAGGACCAATAATGACACTAAAAACTAGCCTATCCTGTTGGTCCTGTCGTGGCTAGCAGCATGTCCAGACTGGGCCTCCAACCCCGGGCCTCAACAGCCCCAACCCCGGGTCTCAACAGCCCCAACCCCGGGTCTCAACAGCCCCAACCTCGGGTCTCAACAGCCCCAACCCCGGGTCTCAACAGCCCCAACCCCGGGTCTCAACAGCCCCAACCCCGGGTCTCAACAGCCCCAACCCCGGGTCTCAACAGCCCCAACCCCGGGTCTCAACAGCCCCAACCCCGGGTCTCAACAGCCCCAACCCCGGGTCTCAACAGCCCCAACCCCGGGTCTCAACAGCCCCAACCCCGGGTCTCAACATCCCCAACCTCGGGTCTCAACAGCCCCAACCCCGGGTCTCAACAGCCCCAACCCCGGGTCTCAACAGCCCCAACCCCGGGTCTCAACAGCCCCAACCCCGGGTCTCAACAGCCCCAACCTCGGGTCTCAACAGCCCCAACCCCGGGTCTCAACAGCCCCAACCCCGGGTCTCAACAGCCCCAACCCCGGGTCTCAACAGCCCCAACCCCGGGTCTCAACAGCCCCAACCCCGGGTCTCAACAGCCCCAACCCCGGGTCTCAACAGCCCCAACCCCGGGTCTCAACAGCCCCAATCCCTCCCTCAGGGCTCTGTTACTACTCCCCAGAGTGTTACCTCCCACTCAGAGGTGAAAGGGTCACACTCCACAGAATGACTGTCCAACATTCCTGCTGTTTAAAGTGTTTAAACTGTTTTGTCTCTGTTTACGGACTGCCCAGACATGGCAGGAGTAGTTTTACAGGAACAAGACATTTGAAATCAGACAACATCACAACAACAGCTGGGTCCATGCTACTAAAACATGAAAGTATGATCGAGAGCCACATTTGCCACATTTTTTCATATTGCATGCTTACAAAGAGTTGTCAACTTGTACCTTTTCTCTGGAACAAAAAATCTATAATTTTGTCACCCTGACCTCAATCTTTTATAAAGAATGAAATTGTAATGTGCGTGTATAAGTGTGTGTGTACGCTTGTGGCTGTGTGTGTGGCTGTGTGTGTGTGTGTGTGTACGCTTGTGGCTGTGTGTGTGTGTGTGTGTGTGTGTACGCTTGTGGCTGTGTGTGTGGCTGTGTGTGTGTGTGTGTGTGTGTACGCTTGTGGCTGTGTGTGTGGCTGTGTGTGTGTGTGTGTGTGTGTGTGTGTGTGTGTGTGTGTACGCTTGTGGCTGTGTGTGTGTGTGTGTGTACGCTTGTGGCTGTGTGTGTGTGTGTGTGTGTGTGTGTGTGGCTGTGTGTGTGTGTGTGTGGCTGTGTGTGTGGCTGTGTGTGTGTGTACGCTTGTGGCTGTGTGTGTGGCTGTGTGTGTGTGTGTGTGGCTGTGTGTGTGTGTGTGTGTGTTGCTGTGTGTGTGTGTGTGTGGCTGTGTGTGTGTGTGTGTGTGTGTGTTGCTGTGTGTGTGTGTGTGTGCGCGCGTCAGTGCCGCTTAAGATTAGGGAGGACAATATATATTATTTATGAGCATGGCCTTATTTCTATTACAGAATATTGGATGACTCTCATTCATATTCCATTCACCCAGTTCAATGTAACATCGATAGGTTTAAGCTACTACATGAATGTTCCCTGTACCCATCATGAGGTTGCTACAACCTAGCCTATGAATGAAAGTTTACAACGTAGGCGCACATGTCGAGAGAGAAATTTGAATAATCAAGGTGTCAGACAGTGACGCATTCAATACCACCTGGCACACTCTGGCCTGTATCTAGCAGATCTAGGGTGTAATCATTAGTCCAAACAGTTGTTGCAATCAAAACGAGAGTTTGACAAATTCAGGTAGGTCTATCCCCGTTTCATTCCGCTTGCTTACGCTTAAGAAACATTTTTCAACAGAATCGGCGGAATGAATACACCCCTGATCATCCCTCATCACAGTTCACTTTCACAGCAGCCACCTAAAGCATCATCACTTTGCTCTTTGTATAATTCCTTCTCACATCTACGTGCTCTCCTCCTCTCACCTTTTCCCTTCGCTTGTGGACTTCAGCTGTCTGTGACCAGGCGCAAAAACCCTCTCCAAGCCAAACCTTCATACCATAACCGCTAACCGCTACACACAGCCTACATCGTTGTCACCACATCAGCTAACATCATAGTCAACATAGCTACTAGAACTAACGCGTTAGCAAACCCGCTACAATCATGCGGTACAGTGTACAGCAAGCAGTTTAGCAGTTACACTGGCGGTCCTCAGTGGCAATAAATTAATAAAACCAAACTTGGAAGAGTTCTAGTGTTGGATAGCCATAGCCAGCTAGCTAACATAAATAGCATTCTAAATTAGCTAGCTGCATTAGCTAGCTAAGTAAGTGAAAGTGATTTTTCTCTCTTCTGCTTCTCCTTAATTTTTTAAGAAATTAATTTGTACAAAACTGTTAAACTATTGTCTTTCTCTCTCTTTGAGTCAACTACTCACCACATTTTATGCACTGCAGTGCTAGCTAGCTGTAGCTTATGCTTTCAGTACTAGATTCATTCTCTGATCCTTTGATTGGGTGGACAACATGTCAGTTCCTGCTGCAAGAGCTCTGATTGGTTGGAGGACGTCCTATGGAAGTCGTCATAATTACTGTGTAAGTCTATGGAAGGGGGTGAGAACCATGATCCTCCTAGGTTTCGTATTGAAGTCAATGTACACAGAGGAGGACGGAAAATAGATGTCCAAGGGGGTGCTGTTGAGGCTACTGTAGACCTTCATTGCAAAACAGTGTGTTTTAATCAGTTATTTGGCGACGTGAATATATCAATATAGTTTTATCTAAAAAGGATCACTTTTTTAGTGTTTCACTATTTTTATGAAATTCACTAAGTAGGATGGTCCTCCCCTTCCTCCTCTGAGGAGCCTCCACTGGTATGTGTGTGTGTCTCTGTCCAGGCTCTGTCGTAGCCGGCCGCGACCGGGCGGCGCACAATTGGCCCAGCGTCGTCCAGGGTAGGGGAGGGAATGGCCGGCAGGGATGTAGCTCAGTTGGTAGAGCATTGCGTTTGCAAGGCAGGGTTGTGGGTTCGATTCCCACGGGGGGCCAGTATGAAAAAAAAAACAATTAAAAAAAAACATGTATGCACTCACTAACTGTAAGTCGCTCTGGATAAGAGCGTCTGCTAAATGACTAAAATGTAAATGTAAATGTCTCTGTGTGGTAATTCTACCCCCATACCCTGATCCCAGCTCCAGCTCATTCATTCCATTTATACCCCCACAACAGACAGAGTTGAATGGAAATGGCCTGTTGACGCCAGGAGGTTATCCATGTAGCTCACACAACAACATAATTAGCACAGCGGGGTAACAGCAGATAACAGAGATGAAAGGGGCTCACGGGGGGGGGGGGGGGGGGGGGCTTAGTTCAAATAAGCAAGTAATGTCTAATCAATAGATTCTAAAGCGTTGTAAATTCTGAACGTGCTTATAATGCATTATGAACAGGATCTTCATAGAATGGTTTACCAATCAGAGTATCAGAGGCTAGACAGTGTGGACCACAAATAAACTACAATTGGTATACAGTTTCTCTGTTCCACTTACAGCGTCTGTGGAGTCTATACATAGCAGTTATGCATAGCTATACATTGTTACAGTATAATGGGTTAAATGGGAGAATCCTCGGGTCTATTCACCCAACAGCCTATTTACAGTGCATTCGGAAAGTATTCAGGACCCCTTGACTTTTTCCACATTTTGTTACGTTACAGCCTTATTCTAAAATGGATTAATTATTTATTTATTTTTCAAATCATCAATCTACACACAATACCCCATAATGACGAAGCAAAAACAGGTTTTTATAAATATTTGCACATAAAAAAAAAAATAATAATATATATATATATATATATATATATATATATATATAAAATAAAACATTTACATAAGTATTCAGACCCTTTACTCAGTACTTTGTTGAAGCACCTTTGGCACCTCGAGTCTTCTTGGGTATGACCCTACAAGCTTGGCACACCTGTATTTGGGGAGTTTCTCCAATTCTTCTCTGCAGATCCTCTCAAGCTCTGCCAGGTTGGATGGGGAGCGTCGCTGACAGCTATTTTCAGGTCTCTCTAGAGATGTTCGATTGGGTTCAAGTCCGGGCTCTGGCTGGGCCACTCAAGGAAATTCAGAGACTTGTCCCCAAGCCACTTCTGCGTTGTCTTGACTGTGTGCTCAGGGTCATTGTCCTGTTGGAAGGTGAACCTTCACCCCAGTCTGAGGCCCTCCCCCAATTGCTCAGTTTGGCCGGGCGGCCAGCTCTAGGAAGAGTGTCGGTGGTTCCAAACTTTTTCCATTTAAGAATGATGGAGGTCACTGTGTTCTTGGCGATCTTCAACGCTGCAGAAATGTTTTGGTACCCTTCCCCAGATCTGTGCCTCGACACAATCCTGTCTCTGAGCTTTACGGACAATTCCTTCGACCTCATAGCTTGGTTTTTGCTCTGACATGCACTGTGGGACCTTATTTAGACAGGTGTGTGCCTTTCCAAATCATGTCCAATCAATTGAATTGACCACAGGTGGACTCCAATCAAGTTGTAGAAACATCTCAAGGATGATCAATGGAAACAGGATGCACCTGAGCTCAATTTCGAGTCTCATAGAAAAGGGTCTGAATACTTATGTAAATAAGGTATTTCTGCTTTTTATTTGTAATACATTTGCAAAAATTTCGAAAAACCTGTTTTCGCTTTGTCATTATGGGGTATTGATGAGGGGAAAAAATAATTGTATCGATTTTATAATAAGGCTGTACCAAAGCAAAAATGTGGAAAAGGGGAACTGGTCTGAATACTTTCCGAATGCACTGTATATCCCTCAATAAAATACCCCTTTATGTTTAGGGGCTGTATTCAATCCGCATCATAGAAATTCTGCTTTACCCCGTGATTTAAATTTAAAGGCAATGTTCCTGCTTTAGTGTAGACCGCATTCACGGTAAACACTGCTTATGTCGCTCTATCAGAAATTACCTTTAAATGACTATCGCTCAATCAGTAACGACTCAGCTTTCCAGAATGAATAGACTCCTTGGTTATACTGTGGTGGTAATGGGGGAATCCAATTCAAACCGTGTGGATGCTATTCACCCAACAGCCTATTTTTATCCCAATACAATACCGCCTCTCAAGTACTCCTTTCCTAGAATAGAGAGAAACTTTCTCTGAGTGTGAACTGGACCAAAGATATGGGGTAACAAACTGTCCACTCGTTTCAACACACATTCCCGTTGCTCTGAATCTGACACTACAAATATTGATGAACAACAGCATCTTGACCCTAACCGTCTAACTAACCCCTAACCCTGTTGCAACGCCACAGTGCATTCTTCCACAGTGCAAACGTCTTGATTCGGACACTAAGCCAACTGATAAACAGCATCCTTACCCTAACACTCCTAACACTCTAAGGGTGCGTCCCAAATAGCACTTTGTTCCATATACACACCACCTAATGGGCACTGATCAAAAGTAATGCACTATATAGGGAATAGGGTGCCATTTGATATGCAGTCTAAGGGTTCTGTTCAATCCGCATCGAGGAAGTTCAATGTAACAGCGTGATTGAAATTTAAAGGCAATGTTCCTGCTTTAGCAGAGACCGGCATTCACGGTAAACACTGCTTATGTCGCTCTATCAGAAATTACCTTTAAATGACTATCGCTCAATCTGTAACGACTCAGCTTTCCAGATTGAATAGGGTCCTAACCCTTTAAAACTCTAAGGACATGACTAGCAGCAGCTACCAAGATATACAACTCTAGGGACATGACTAGCAGCAGCTACCATGAGATAAAACTCGAAGGACATGACTAGCAGCAGCTACCAAGAGATACAACTCTAGGGACATGACTAGCAGCAGCTACCATGAGATAAAACTCTAGGGACATGACTAGCAGCAGCTACCATGAGATAAAACTCTAGGGACATGACTAGCAGCAGCTACCATGAGATAAAACTCTAGGGACATGACTAACAGCAGCTACCATGAGATAAAACTCTAGGGACATGACTAGCAGCAGCTACCATGAGATAAAACTAACTCTAGGGACATGACCAGAAGCAGCTACCATGAGATAAAACTCTAGGGACATGACTAGTAGCAGCTACCATGAGATAAAACCCTAGGGACATGACTAGCAGCAGGCTACCATGAGATAAAACTCTAGGGACATGACCAGCAGCAGCTACCATGAGATAAAACTCTTGGGACATGACTAGCAGCAGGTACCATGAAATAAAACTCTAGGGACATGACCAGCAGCAGCTACCATGAGATAAAACTCTAGGGACATGACTAGCAACAGCTACCATGAGATAAAACTCTAGGGACATGACTAGCAGCAGCTACCTTGAGATAAAACTCTAGGGACATGACTAGCAACAGCTACCATGAAATAAAACTCTAGGGACATGACCAGCAGCAGCTACCATGAGATAAAACTATAGGGACATGACTAGCAGCAGCTACCATGAGATAAAAATCTAGGGACATGACCAGAAGCAGCTACCATGAGATAAAACTCTAGGGACATGACTCGCAGCAGCTACCATGAGATAAAACTCTAGGGACATGACTAGCAGCAGCTACCATGAGATAAAACTCTAGGGACATGACTAGCAGCAGCTACCATGAGATAAAACTCTAGGGACATGACCAGAAGCAGCTACCATGAGATAAAACTCATAGGGACATGACTAGCAGCAGCTACCATGAGATAAAACTATAGGGACATGACTAGCAGCAGCTACCATGAGATAGAACTCTAAGGACATGACTAACAGCATCTACCATGAGATAAAACTAACTCTAGGGACATGACTAGCAACAGCAACCATGAGATAAAGCTTTAACACTAATGACATGACTAGGCGCAGCTACCATGAGATAAAACTATAGGGACATGATTAGCAGCAGCTACCATGAGATAAAACTCTAGGCACATGATTAGCAGCAGCTACCATGAGATAAAACTATAGGGAAATGACTAGCAGTAACATGAGATAAAACTCTAGGGACATGACTAGCAGCAGCTACCATGAGATAAAGCTTTAACTCTAAGGACTTGACTAGCAGAAGCTACCATAAGATAAAACTAACTCTAGGGAAATGACCAGAAGCAGCTACAATGAGATAGAACTCTAGGGACATGACTAGCAGCATTTACCATGAGATAAAACTCTAGGGACATGACTAGCAGCAGCAACCATGAGATAAAACTCTAGGGACATGACTAACAGCATCTACCTTGAGATAAAATTAACCCTAGGGACATGACTAGAGACAGCTACCATGAGATAAAACTCTAGGGACATGACTAGCAACAGTAACCATGAGATAAAGCTTTAACACTAACGACATGACTAGCCGCAGCTACCATTAGATACAACTCTAGGGACATGACTAGCAGCAGCTACCGTAAGATAAAACTCTAGAGACATGACTAGCAGCAGCTACCATGAGATAAAACTCTAGGGACATGACTAGCAGCAGCTACCGTAAGATAAAACTCTAGAGACATGACTAGCAGCAGCTACCATGAGATAAAGCTCTAACTCTAGGGATATGACTAGCAGCAGCTACCATGAGATAAAACTCTAGGGACATGACTAGCAGCAGCTACCATTGGATAAAACTCTAGGGAAATGACTAACAGCAGCTACCATGAGATAAAACTCTAACTCTAGGGACATGACTAGCAGCAGCTACCATGAGATGAAGCTCTAACACTAGGAACATGACTAGCATTAGCTACCATGAGATACAACTCTAGGGACATGACTAGCAGCAGCTACCAATAGATACAACTCTAGGGACATGACTAGCAGAAGCTACCATGAGATATAGCTTTAACTTTAGGGACATGACTAGCAGCAGCTACAATGAGATACAACTCTAGGGACATGACTAGCAGCAGCTACCATGAGATAAAGCTTTAACACTAGGGACATGACTAGCAGCAGCTACCAATATATCAAACTCTAGGGACATAACTAGCAGCAGCTACCATGAGATAAAACTCTAGGGACATGACTAGCAGCAGCTACCATGAGATAAAACTCTAGGGACATGACTAGCAGCAGGTACCATGAGATAAATCTCATAGGGACATGACTAGCAGCAGCTACCAAGAGATAAAACTAACTCTTAGGACATGCCCAGCAGCAGCTACCAGGAGATAAAACTCTAGGGACATGACTAGCAGCAGCTACCATGAGATAAATCTCTAGGGACATGACTAGCAGCAGGTACCATGAGATAAAACTCTAGGGACATGACTAGCAGCAGCTACCATGAGATAAAACTCTAGGGACATGACTAGCAGCAGCTACCATGAGATAAAGATCTAACTCTAGAGACAGAACTAACAGCACCTACCGTAAGATAAAGCTTTAACTCTAGGGACTTGACTAAAAGCAGCTACCATGAGATAAAACTCTAGGGACATAACTAGCAGCAGCTACCATGACATAAAACTCTAGGGCCATGACTAGCAGCAGGTACCTTGAGATAAAACTCTAGGGACATGACTAGCAGCAACTACCATGAGATAAAACTCTAGAGACATGACTAGCAGCAGCTACCATGAGATAAAACTCTAACTCTAGGGACATGACCAGCAGCAGCTACCATGAGATAAAACTATAGGGACATGACTAGCAGCAGCTACCATGAGATAAAATTCTTGGGAAATGACTAGCAGCAGCTACCACGAAATAAAACTTACTCTAGGGACATGACCAGAAGCAGATACCATTATATAAAACTCTAGAGATATGACTAGCAGCAGCTACCATGAGATAAAGCTTTAACTCTAGGGACATGACTAGCAGCAGCTACCATGAGATAGAGCTCTAACTCTAGGGACAATACTAGAAGCAGCTACCATGAAATAAAGCTTTAACTCTAGGGACATGACTAGAAGCAGGTACCATGAGATAAAACTCTAGGGACATGACTAGCAGCAGCTACCATGAGATAAAACTATAGGGAAATGACTAGCAGTAACATGAGATAAAACTCTAGGGACATGACTAGCAGCAGCTACCATGAGATAAAGCTTTAACTCTAAGGACTTGACTAGCAGAAGCTACCATAAGATAAAACTAACTCTAGGGACATGACCAGAAGCAGCTACAATGAGATAGAACTCTAGGGACATGACTAGCAGCATTTACCATGAGATAAAACTCTAGGGACATGACTAGCAGCAGCAACCATGAGATAAAACTCTAGGGACATGACTAACAGCATCTACCTTGAGATAAAATTAACCCTAGGGACATGACTAGAGACAGCTACCATGAGATAAAACTCTAGGGACATGACTAGCAACAGTAACCATGAGATAAAGCTTTAACACTAACGACATGACTAGCCGCAGCTACCATTAGATACAACTCTAGGGACATGACTAGCAGCAGCTACCGTAAGATAAAACTCTAGAGACATGACTAGCAGCAGCTACCATGAGATAAAACTCTAGGGACATGACTAGCAGCAGCTACCGTAAGATAAAACTCTAGAGACATGACTAGCAGCAGCTACCATGAGATAAAGCTCTAACTCTAGGGATATGACTAGCAGCAGCTACCATGAGATAAAACTCTAGGGACATGACTAGCAGCAGCTACCATTGGATAAAACTCTAGGGAAATGACTAACAGCAGCTACCATGAGATAAAACTCTAACTCTAGGGACATGACTAGCAGCAGCTACCATGAGATGAAGCTCTAACACTAGGAACATGACTAGCATTAGCTACCATGAGATACAACTCTAGGGACATGACTAGCAGCAGCTACCAATAGATACAACTCTAGGGACATGACTAGCAGAAGCTACCATGAGATATAGCTTTAACTTTAGGGACATGACTAGCAGCAGCTACAATGAGATACAACTCTAGGGACATGACTAGCAGCAGCTACCATGAGATAAAGCTTTAACACTAGGGACATGACTAGCAGCAGCTACCAATATATCAAACTCTAGGGACATGACTAGCAGCAGCTACCATGAGATAAAACTCTAGGGACATGACTAGCAGCAGCTACCATGAGATAAAACTCTAGGGACATGACTAGCAGCAGGTACCATGAGATAAATCTCATAGGGACATGACTAGCAGCAGCTACCAAGAGATAAAACTAACTCTTAGGACATGCCCAGCAGCAGCTACCATGAGATAAAACTCTAGGGACATGACTAGCAGCAGCTACCATGAGATAAATCTCTAGGGACATGACTAGCAGCAGGTACCATGAGATAAAACTCTAGGGACATGACTAGCAGCAGCTACCATGAGATAAAACTCTAGGGAAATGACTAGCAGCAGCTACCATGAGATAAAGATCTAACTCTAGAGACAGAACTAACAGCACCTACCGTAAGATAAAGCTTTAACTCTAGGGACTTGACTAAAAGCAGCTACCATGAGATAAAACTCTAGGGACATAACTAGCAGCAGCTACCATGACATAAAACTCTAGGGACATGACTAGCAGCAGGTACCTTGAGATAAAACTCTAGGGACATGACTAGCAGCAACTACCATGAGATAAAACTCTAGAGACATGACTAGCAGCAGCTACCATGAGATAAAACTCTAACTCTAGGGACATGACCAGCAGCAGCTACCATGAGATAAAACTATAGGGACATGACTAGCAGCAGCTACCATGAGATAAAATTCTTGGGAAATGACTAGCAGCAGCTACCACGAAATAAAACTTACTCTAGGGACATGACCAGAAGCAGATACCATTATATAAAACTCTAGAGATATGACTAGCAGCAGCTACCATGAGATAAAGCTTTAACTCTAGGGACATGACTAGCAGCAGCTACCATGAGATAGAGCTCTAACTCTAGGGACAATACTAGAAGCAGCTACCATGAAATAAAGCTTTAACTCTAGGGACATGACTAGAAGCAGGTACCATGAGATAAAACTCTAGGGACATGACTAGCAGCAGCTACCATGAGATAAAACTATAGGGACATGACTAGCAGCAGCTACCATGAAATTCATCTCTAGGGACATGACTAGCAGCAGCTACCAAGAGATAAAGCTTTAACTCTAGGGACATGACTAGCAGCAGCTACCATGATATAAAACTCTAGAGACATGACTAGCAGCAGCTACCATGAGATAAAACTAACTCTAGGGACATGACCAGCAGCAGCTACCATGAGATAAAATTCTAAGGACATGACTAGCAGCAGCTACCATGAAATACATCTCTAGGGACATGACTAGCAGCAGCTACCAAGAGATAAAGCTTTAACTCTAGGGACATGACTAGCAGCAGGTACCTTGAGATAAAACTCCAGGGACATGACCAGCAGCAACAACCATGAGATAAAGCTCTAGGGACATGACTTGCAGCAGCTACCATGAGATAAAACTCTAGGGACATTACTAGCAGCAGCTACCATGAGATAAAACAGTAGGGACATGACTAGCAACAGCTACCATAAAATAAAGCTCTAACACTAGGGACATGACTAGCAGCAGCAACCAAGAGATACAACTCTAGGGACATGACTAGCAGCAGGTACCTTGAGATAAAACTCTAGGGACATGACTAGCAGCAGCTACCATGAGATAAAGTATTAACTCTAGGGACATGACTAGCAGCAGCTGCCATGAGATAAAGCTTTAACTCTAGGGACAATACTAGAAGCAGCTACCATGAAATAAAACTCTAGGGACATGACTAGCAGCAGCTACCATGAGATAAAGCTTTAACTCTAGGGACATGACTAGCAGCAGGTACCATGAGATAAAACTCTAGGGACATGACTAGCAGCAGCTACCATGAGATAAAACTCTAGGGACATGACTAGCAGCAGCTACCATGAGATCAATTTTTAACTCTAGGGACATGACTAGCAGCAGCTGCCATGAGAAAAAACTCTAGAGACATGACTAGCAGCAGCTACCATGAGATAAAACTATAGGGATATGACTAGCAGCAGGTACCATGAGATAAAACTTACTCTAGGGACATGACCAGAAGCAGATACCATTATATAAAACTCTAGGGACATGACTAGCAGCAGCTACCATGTGATAAAACTATAGGGGCATGAATAGCAGGAGCTACCATGATATAAAACTCTAGGGACAGGACTAGCAGCAGCTACCATGAGATAAAGATCTAGGGACATGACTAGAGGCATTTACCATGAGATAAAACACTAGGGACATGACCATCAGGAGCTAGCATGATATAAAACTCTAGGGACATGACTAGCAGCAGCTACAGTAAGATAAAGTTTTAACTCTAGGGAAATGACTAGCAGCAGCTACCGTAAGATAAAGCTTTAACTCTAGGGACATGACTAGCAGCAGCTACCGTAAGATAAAACTAACTCTAGGGACATGACCAGAAGCAGCTACAATGAGATAGAACTCTAGGGACATGACTAGCAGCATTTACCATGAGATAAAACTCTAGGGACATGACTAGCAGCAGCAACCATGAGATAAAACTCTAGGGACATGACCAGCAGCTACCATGAGATAAAACTATAGGGACATGACTAGCATCAGCAACCATGAGATAGAACTCTAGGGACATGACTAACAGCATCTACCTTGAGATAAAATTAACCCTAGGGACATGACTAGAGACAGCTACCATGAGATAAAACTCTAGGGACATGACTAGCAACAGTAACCATGAGATAAAGCTTTAACACTAACGACATGACTAGCCGCAGCTACCATTAGATACAACTCTAGGGACATGACTAGCAGCAGCTACCGTAAGATAAAACTCTAGAGACATGACTAGCAGCAGCTACCATGAGATAAAACTCTAGGGACATGACTAGCAGCAGCTACCGTAAGATAAAACTCTAGAGACATGACTAGCAGCAGCTACCATGAGATAAAGCTCTAACTCTAGGGATATGACTAGCAGCAGCTACCATGAGATAAAACTCTAGGGACATGACTAGCAGCAGCTACCATTGGATAAAACTCTAGGGAAATGACTAACAGCAGCTACCATGAGATAAAACTCTAACTCTAGGGACATGACTAGCAGCAGCTACCATGAGATGAAGCTCTAACACTAGGAACATGACTAGCATTAGCTACCATGAGATACAACTCTAGGGACATGACTAGCAGCAGCTACCAATAGATACAACTATAGGGACATGACTAGCAGAAGCTACCATGAGATATAGCTTTAACTTTAGGGACATGACTAGCAGCAGCTACAATGAGATACAACTCTAGGGACATGACTAGCAGCAGCTACCATGAGATAAAGCTTTAACACTAGGGACATGACTAGCAGCAGCTACCAATATATCAAACTCTAGGGACATAACTAGCAGCAGCTACCATGAGATAAAACTCTAGGGACATGACTAGCAGCAGCTACCATGAGATAAAACTCTAGGGACATGACTAGCAGCAGGTACCATGAGATAAATCTCATAGGGACATGACTAGCAGCAGCTACCAAGAGATAAAACTAACTCTTAGGACATGCCCAGCAGCAGCTACCATGAGATAAAACTCTAGGGACATGACTAGCAGCAGCTACCATGAGATAAATATCTAGGGACATGACTAGCAGCAGGTACCATGAGATAAAACTCTAGGGACATGACTAGCAGCAGCTACCATGAGATAAAACTCTAGGGAAATGACTAGCAGCAGCTACCATGAGATAAAGATCTAACTCTAGAGACAGAACTAACAGCACCTACCGTAAGATAAAGCTTTAACTCTAGGGACTTGACTAAAAGCAGCTACCATGAGATAAAACTCTAGGGACATAACTAGCAGCAGCTACCATGACATAAAACTCTAGGGACATGACTAGCAGCAGGTACCTTGAGATAAAACTCTAGGGACATGACTAGCAGCAACTACCATGAGATAAAACTCTAGAGACATGACTAGCAGCAGCTACCATGAGATAAAACTCTAACTCTAGGGACATGACCAGCAGCAGCTACCATGAGATAAAACTATAGGGACATGACTAGCAGCAGCTACCATGAGATAAAATTCTTGGGAAATGACTAGCAGCAGCTACCACGAAATAAAACTTACTCTAGGGACATGACCAGAAGCAGATACCATTATATAAAACTCTAGAGATATGACTAGCAGCAGCTACCATGAGATAAAGCTTTAACTCTAGGGACATGACTAGCAGCAGCTACCATGAGATAGAGCTCTAACTCTAGGGACAATACTAGAAGCAGCTACCATGAAATAAAGCTTTAACTCTAGGGACATGACTAGAAGCAGGTACCATGAGATAAAACTCTAGGGACATGACTAGCAGCAGCTACCATGAGATAAAACTAT
This sequence comes from Coregonus ussuriensis, assembly GCA_031479575.1. Classification (NCBI taxonomy): domain Eukaryota; kingdom Metazoa; phylum Chordata; class Actinopteri; order Salmoniformes; family Salmonidae; genus Coregonus; species Coregonus ussuriensis. The sequence continues at coordinate 46,516,589 of CM062477.1, read as the reverse complement.
AGGGACATGACTAGCAGCAGCTACCATGAAATTCATCTCTAGGGACATGACTAGCAGCAGCTACCAAGAGATAAAGCTTTAACTCTAGGGACATGACTAGCAGCAGCTACCATGATATAAAACTCTAGAGACATGACTAGCAGCAGCTACCATGAGATAAAACTAACTCTAGGGACATGACCAGCAGCAGCTACCATGAGATAAAATTCTAAGGACATGACTAGCAGCAGCTACCATGAAATACATCTCTAGGGACATGACTAGCAGCAGCTACCAAGAGATAAAGCTTTAACTCTAGGGACATGACTAGCAGCAGGTACCTTGAGATAAAACTCCAGGGACATGACCAGCAGCAACAACCATGAGATAAAGCTCTAGGGACATGACTTGCAGCAGCTACCATGAGATAAAACTCTAGGGACATTACTAGCAGCAGCTACCATGAGATAAAACAGTAGGGACATGACTAGCAACAGCTACCATAAAATAAAGTTCTAACACTAGGGACATGACTAGCAGCAGCAACCAAGAGATACAACTCTAGGGACATGACTAGCAGCAGGTACCTTGAGATAAAACTCTAGGGACATGACTAGCAGCAGCTACCATGAGATAAAGTATTAACTCTAGGGACATGACTAGCAGCAGCTGCCATGAGATAAAGCTTTAACTCTAGGGACAATACTAGAAGCAGCTACCATGAAATAAAACTCTAGGGACATGACTAGCAGCAGCTACCATGAGATAAAGCTTTAACTCTAGGGACATGACTAGCAGCAGGTACCATGAGATAAAACTCTAGGGACATGACTAGCAGCAGCTACCATGAGATAAAACTCTAGGGACATGACTAGCAGCAGCTACCATGAGATCAATTTTTAACTCTAGGGACATGACTAGCAGCAGCTGCCATGAGAAAAAACTCTAGAGACATGACTAGCAGCAGCTACCATGAGATAAAACTATAGGGATATGACTAGCAGCAGGTACCATGAGATAAAACTTACTCTAGGGACATGACCAGAAGCAGATACCATTATATAAAACTCTAGGGACATGACTAGCAGCAGCTACCATGTGATAAAACTATAGGGGCATGAATAGCAGGAGCTACCATGATATAAAACTCTAGGGACAGGACTAGCAGCAGCTACCATGAGATAAAGATCTAGGGACATGACTAGAGGCATTTACCATGAGATAAAACACTAGGGACATGACCATCAGGAGCTAGCATGATATAAAACTCTAGGGACATGACTAGCAGCAGCTACCGTAAGATAAAGTTTTAACTCTAGGGAAATGACTAGCAGCAGCTACCGTAAGATAAAGCTTTAACTCTAGGGACATGACTAGCAGCAGCTACCGTAAGATAAAGCTTTAATTCTAGGGATATCGCTAGTAGCAGCTACCATGAAATAGAGCTCTAACTCTAGGGACAATACTAGAAGCAGCTACCATGAGATAAAACTCTAGGGACATGACTAGCAGCAGCTACCATGAGATAAAGATTTAACTCTAGGGACATGACTAGCAGCAGGTACCATGAGATAAAACTCTAGGGACATGACTAGCAGCAGCTACCATGAGATAAAACTCTAGGGATATGACTAGCAGCAGCTACCATGAGATAATGCTCTAACTATAGGGACATGACTAGCAGCAGCTACCATGAGATAAAACTAACTCTAGGGACATGACCAGAAGCAGCTACAATGAGATAAAACTGTAGGGACATGACTAGCAGCAGCTACCATGATATAAAACTATAGGGACATGTTTAGCAGCAGCTGCCATGAGATAAAGATCTAGGGACATGACTAGAGGCATTTACCATGAGATAAAACTCTAGGGACATGACCATTAGGTTCTACCATGATATAAAACTCTAGGGACATGACTAGCAGCAGCTAACATGAGATACATCTCAAGGGACATGACTAGCAGCAGCTACCAAGGGATAAAGCTTTAACTCTAGGAACATGACTAGCAGCAGCTACCATGAGATTAAACTCCAAGGACATGACTAGCAGCAGCTACCATTAGATAAAACTCTAGGGACATGACTAGCAGCAGCTACCATGAGATAAAGCTTTAACTCTAGGGACATGACTAGCAGCAGCTACCATGAGATAAAACAGTAGGGACATGACTAGCAACAGCTACCATAAAATAAAGCTCTAACACTAGGGACATGACTAGGAGCAGCTACGAAGAGATAAAACTCTAGGGACATGACTAGCAGCAGCTACCATGAGATAAAACACTGGAGACATGACTAGCAGCAGCTACCATGAGATGAAACTCTAACTCTAGGAACATGACTAGCATCAGCTACCATGAGATAGTACTGTAGGGACATGACCAGCAGCAGCTACCATGAGATACAATTCTAAGGACATGACTAGCAGCAGCTACCATGATATAAAGCTCTAACTCTAGGGACATGACTATCAGCAGCTACCAAGAGATAAAGCTTTAACTCTAGGGACATGACTAGCAGCAGCTACCATGAGATAAAACTCCAGGGACATGACTAGCAGCAGCTACCATGAGATAAAACTCTAGGGACATGACTAGCAACAGCTACCATGAGATAAAACTCTAGGGACATGACTAGCAACAGCTACCATGAAATACATCTCTAGGGACATGACTAGCAGCAGCTACCAAGAGATAAAGCTTTAACTCTAGGGACATGACTAGCAGCAGCTACCATGAGATAAAACTCCAGGGACATGACTAGCAGCAGCTACCATGAGATAAAACTCTAGGGACATGACTAGCAACAGCTACCATGAGATAAAACTATAGAGACATGACTAGCAGCAGCTACCATGAGATAACGCTTTAACTCTAGGGACATAACTAGCAGCAGCTACCATGAGATTAAACTATAGGGACATGACCAGAAGCAGCTACAATGAGATAAAACTCTAGGGACATGACTAGCAGCAGCTACCATGAGATAAAACACTAGAGACATGACTAGCAACAGCTACCATGAGATGAAACTCTAACTCTAGGGACATGACTAGCAGCAGCTACCATGAGATAGTACTGTAGGGACATGACCAGCAGCAGCTACCATGAGATAACACTCTAGGGCCATGACTAGCAGCAGCTGCCATGAGATAAAGATCTAGTGACATGACTAGCAGCAGCTGTCATGAGATAAAACTAACTCTAAGGACATTACCAGCAGCAGCTACCATGAGATAAAACTCTAGGGACATGACTAGCAGCAGCTACCATGAGATAAAACTAACTCTAGGGACATGACCAGAAGCAGATACCCTGACATAAAACTCCAGGGACATGACTAGCAGCATTTACGATGAGATAAAACTTTAGGGACATGTATAGCAGCAGCTACCATGAGATAAAACTCTAGGGACATGAATAGCAGCAGCTACCATGAGATAAAACTCTAGGGACATGACTAGCAGCAGCTACCATGAGATAAAACTAACCCTAGGGACATGACCAGAAGCAGATACCCTGACATAAAACTCCAGGGACATGACTAGCAGCATTTACGATGAGATAAAACTTTAGGGACATGTTTAGCAGCAGCTACCATGAGATAAAACTCTAGGGACATGATTAGCAGCAGCTACCATGAGATAAAACTTTAGGGACATGACTAGCAGCAGCTACCATGAGATAAAGCTCTAGGGACATGACTAGAGGCATTTACCATGAGAAAAAACTCTAGGGACATGACCAGCAGGAGCTACCATGATATAAAACTCTAGGGACATGACCAGCAGGAGCTACCATGAGAAAAAACTCTAGGGACATGACATGCAGCAGCTATCATGAGATAAAACTCTAGGCACATGACTGACAGCATCTACCATGATATAAAATTAACTATAGGGACATGACTAGATACAGCTACCATGATATAAAACTCTAGGGAAATGACTAGCAGCAGCTACCATGAGATAAAATTAACTCTAGGGACATGACTAGCATCAGCTACCATGAGATAGTACTGTAGGGACATGACCAGCAGCAGCTACCATGAGATAACACTCTAGGGCCATGACTAGCAGCAGCTGCCATGAGAAAAAGATCTAGGGACATGACTAGCAGCAGCTGTCATGATATAAAACTAACTCTAAGGACATTACCAGCAGCAGCTACCATGAGATAAAACTCTAGGGACATGACTAGCAGCAGCTACCATGAGATAAAACTAACTCTAGGGACATGACCAGAAGCAGATACCCTGACATAAAAACTCTAGGGACATGACTAGCAGCATTTACGATGAAATAAAACTCTAGGGACATGAATAGCAGCAGCTACCATGAGATAAAACTCTAGGGACATGACTAGCAGCAGATACCATTAGATAAAACTCTAGGGACATGAATAGCAGCAGCTACCATGAGATAAAACTCTAGGGACATGACTAGCAGCAGCTACCATGAGATAAAACTCTAGGGACATGAATAGCAGCATTTACCATGAGATAAAACTCTAGGTACATGACTAACAGCATCTACCATGAGATAAAATTAACTCTAGGGACATGACTAGATACAGCTACTGTCACGCCCTGGTTCTGGGGACTATGTTATGTTGAGCCAGGGTGTGTAAGTCTATGTTTGTATATCTATGTTGGCCTGAGTGACTCCCAATCAGAGGCAACGAGTGTCAGCTGGTTGTCTCTGATTGGGAGCCATATTTAACTATCGGTCTTTCCACTTTGTGTTGTGGTTTCTTGTTCTCATTTTGGTTTGTTTATGTAACCAGAGACATCACGTTTTCGTCAGTTATTTTGATCGTGTGATCAGTCTAATAAATACTATGTTCACTTTCAACGCTGCGCCTTGGTCCTCCTCATTAGACGATCGTGACAGAAGAAACCACCAGAACTGGACCAAGCAGCCTAGTGAGGAGCAGAGAGGGTGGACTTGGGAGCAGTGGAGTAGGAGTCTCGACTGGGCCAAGCCAAGAGAAGAGGAGAGAGGTTGGACTTTGGAGCAGTGGGGTGAGAGTCTGGCGAGAACGATGGAGGCCTGGCCCACGGGGAGGAGAGACCCCCAGAAAATTTTTAGGGGGGGGCTCATGACGTCGGGGCAGCAGGAGGCCGCGATAGAGCGGTCCAGCGGGTTGGCAGAGGAGGCCGCCAGGTTACGGGAGTCACTGGTCACCAGGGGGAAGGAGGTTGTAGAGGCACGGCGAGAGGTACTGGCGTGTGTTGCCAGTCCGGTCCGGCCTGTTCCTGATCCCCACGTAGGGCCAGTGGTGTGTGTTCCCAGTACGGGCCGGCCTGTTCCTGCCACTTCCACCAAGTCTGTGGTGCGCGTCGCCAGCCCAGTCCGGCCCATTCCTGCTCCCCGCACTAAGTCTGTGGTGCGTTTCGTCAGCCCTGTCCGGCCCGTTCCTGCTCTCCGCACCAAGTCGGTGGTGCGCGTCGCCAGCCCAGTCCGGCCCATCCAAGCTCCCCGCACCAAGTCTGTGGTGCGCGTCGACAGCCCGGTCCGGCTCATTCCTGCTCCCCGCACCAAGTCAGGGGTGCGCTTCGTCAGCCCGGTCCGGCCCGTTCCTGCTCCCCGCACCAAGTCAGTGGTGTGCCTTCGTCAGCCCAGTCCGGCCTGTCCCTGCTCCACGCACCAAGCATACGGTGTGCGTCGTCAGCCTGGTAAGGCCCGTTCCTCCTCCACGCACCAAGCCAGGGGTGCGCGTCGTCAGTCCAGCACAACCCGTGCCTGGGTCATGTCCGGAGCCGGATCCGCCGCCGAGGCGGAGTGCCCACCCGGTCCCTCCCCTGTGGTGGTTGTTTGGCGCGGTCGGAGTCCGCGCCTTTGGGGGGGGGTACTGTCACGCCCTGGTTCTGGGGACTATGTTATGTTGAGCCAGGGTGTGTAAGTCTATGTTTGTATATCTATGTTGGCCTGAGTGACTCCCAATCAGAGGCAACGAGTGTCAGCTGGTTGTCTCTGATTGGGAGCCATATTTAACTATCGGTCTTTCCACTTTGTGTTGTGGTTTCTTGTTCTCATTTTGGTTTGTTTATGTAACCAGAGACATCACGTTTTCGTCAGTTATTTTGATCGTGTGATCAGTCTAATAAATACTATGTTCACTTTCAACGCTGCGCCTTGGTCCTCCTCATTAGACGATCGTGACAGCTACCATGAGATAAAACTCTAGGGAAATGACTAGCAGCAGCTACCGTAAGATAAAGCTTTAACTCTAGTGACATGTCTAGCAGCAAATACCATGAGATAAAGCTTTAACTCTAGGGACATGACTAGCAGCAGCTACCATGTGATAAAACTCTAGGGACATGACTAACAGCATCTACCATGAGATAAAACTCTAGGGACATGACTAGCAGCAGCTACCATGAGATAAAGCTTTAACTCTAGGGACATGACTAGCAGCAGCTACCATGAGATAGAGCTTTAACTCTAGGGACATGACTAGCAGAAGCTACCATGAGATAAAACAGTAGGGACATGACTAGCAACAGCTACCATAAAATAAAGCTCTAACACTAGGGACATGACTAGCAGCAGCAACCAAGAGATACAACTCTAGGGACATGACTAGCAGCAGGTACCTTGAGATAAAACTCTTGGGACATGACCAGCAGCAACAACCATGAGATAAAGCTCTAGGGACATGACTTGCAGCAGCTACCATGAGATACAACTCTAGGGACATGACTAGCAGCAGCTACCATGAGATAAAGCTTTAACTCTAGGGACATGACTAGCAGCAGCTACCATGAGATAAAACAGTAGGGACATGACTAGCAACAGCTACCATAAAATAAAGCTCTAACAATAGGGACATGACTAGCAGCAGCAACCAAGAGATACAACTCTAGGGACATGACTAGCAGCAGGTACCATGAGATAAAACAGTAGGGACATGACTAGCAACAGCTACCATAAAATAAAGCTCTAACACTAGGGACATGACTAGCAGCAGCAACCAAGAGATAAAACTCTAGGGACATGACCAGCAACAACAACCATGAGATAAAGCTCTAGGGACATGACTTGCAGCAGCTACCATGAGATAAAACTCTAACTCTAGGGACATGACTAGCAGCAGCTACCGTAAGATAAAGCTTTAACTCTAGGGAAATGACTAGCAGCAGCTACCGTAAGATAAAGCTTTAACTCTAGGGAAATGACTAGCAGCAGCTACCGTAAGATAAAGCTTTAACTCTAGGGACATGACTAGCAGCAGCTACCGTAAGATAAAGCTTTAATTCTAGGGACATCGCTAGTAGCAGCTACCATGAGATAGAGCTCTAACTCTAGGGACAATACTAGAAGCAGGTACCATGAGATAAAACTCTAGGGACATGACTAGCAGCAGCTGCCATGAGATAAAGCTTTAACTCTAGGGACATAACTAGCAGCAGCTACCATGAGATAAAACTCTAGAGACATGACTAGCAGCAGCTACCATGAGATAATGCCCTAACTATAGGGACATGACTAGCAGCAGCTACCATGAGATAAAACTAACTCTAGGGACATCACCAGAAGCAGCTACAATGAGATAAAACTCTAGGGACATGACTAGCAGCAGCTACCATGAGATAAAACTATAGGGACATGACCATTAGATTCTACCATGATATAAAACTCTAGGTACATGACCAGCAGCAGCTACCATGATATAAAACTAACTCTAGGGACATGACCATTAGCAGCTACCATGAGATAAAACTAACTCTAGGTACATGACCAGCAGCAGCTACCATGAGATACAATTCAAAGGACATAACTAACAGCAGCTACCATGAGACACATCTCAAGGGACATGACTAGCAGCAGCTACCAAGAGATAAAGCTTTAACTCTAGGAACATGACTAGCAGCAGCTACCATGAGATTAAACTCCAAGGACATGACTAGCAGCAGCTACCATTAGATAAAACTCTAGGGACATTACTAGCAGCAGCTACCATGAGATAAAGCTTTAACTCTAGGGACATGATTAGCAGCAGCTACCATGAGATAAAACAGTAGGGACATGACTAGCAACAGCTACCATAAAATAAAGCTCTAACACTAGGGACATGACTAGCAGCAGCTACGAAGATATAAAACTATAGGGATATGACTAGCAGCAGGTACCATGAGATAAAACTCTAGGGACATGACCAGAAGCAGCTACAATAAGATAAAACTCTAGGGACATGACTAGCAGCAGCTACCATGAGATAAAACACTAGAGACATGACTAGCAGCAGCTACCATGAGATGAAACTCTAACTCTAGGGACATGACTAGCATCAGCTACCATGAGATAGTACTGTAGGGACATGACCAGCAGCAGCTACCATGAGATAACACTCTAGGGCCATGACTAGCAGCAGCTACCATGAGATAAAGCTTTAACTCTAGGGACATGACTAGCAGCAGCTACCATGAGATAAAACAGTAGGGACATGACTAGCAGCAGCTACCAAGGGATAAAGCTTTAACTCTAGGGACATGACTAGCAGCAGCTACCATGAGATAAAGCTCTAACACTAGGGAGATGACTAGCAGCAGCTACCAAGAGATAAAACTCTAGGGACATGACTAGCAGCAGCTACCATTGGATAAAACTCTAGGGACATGACTAGCAGGAGCTACCATGACATAAACCTCTATGGACATGACTAGCAGTAGCTACCATGAGATAAAACTCTAGGGACATGACCAGCAGCAGCTACCATGAGATAAAGCTCTAACACTAGGGACATGACTAGCAGCATCTACCATGATATACAACTCTAGGGACATGACTAGCAGCAGCTACCAAGGGATAAAGCTTTAACTCTAGGGACATGACTAGCAGCAGCTACCATGAGGTAAAACTCTAGGAACATGATTAGCAGCAGCTACCATGAGATAAAGCTCTAACACTAGGGACATGACTAGCAGCAGCTACCATTGGATAAAACTCTAGGGACATGACTAGCAGCAGCTACAATGAGATAAATCTCTAGGGACATGACTAGCAGCAGCTACCATGAGATAAAACTCGATGGACATGACTAGCAGCAGCTACCATGAGATAAAACTCGATGGACATGACTAGCAGCAGCTACAATGAGATAAAACTCTAGGGACATGACTAGCAGCAGCTACCATAAGATAAAACTCTAGGGACATGACTAGCAGCAGCTACCATGAGATAAAACTCTATGGACATGACTAGCAGCAGCTACCATGATATAAAGCTCTAACTCTAGGGACATGACTATCAGCAGCTACCATGAGATAAAACTCGATGGACATGACTAGCAGCAGCTACCATGATATAAAACTCTAGGGACATGACTAGCAGCATTTACCATGAGTTAAAACTCTAGGGACATGACCAGAAGCAGCTACCATGCGATAAAACTCTAGGGACATGACTAGCAGCAGCTACCATGAGATAAAGCTTTAACTCTAGGGACATGACTAGCAGCAGCTACTATGAGATAAAGCTAACTCTATGGACATAACTAGCAGCAGCTACCATGAGATAAAACTCTAGGGACATGACCAGCAGCAGCAACCATGAGATAAAACTAACTCCAGGGACATAACCAGAAGCAGCTACCATGAGATAAAACTATAGGGACATGACTAGCAGCATTTACCATGAGATAAAACTCTAGGGACATGAATAGCAGCAGCTACCATGAGATAAATCTCTAGGGACATGGCCAGCAGGAGCTACCATGAGATAAAACTCTAGGGACATGACTAGCAGCAGCTACCATGAGATAAAGAAGCATTTGTTGTCACCATCTCACTGTTAGTATCAATAACACTTGTGAGTGTTAAAGTCTTAGAACTTGTAGATTAGATGCAGATCTGTTCAATAAATCTATACCGGCAGTGAACCGTCAAATCAAATCAAAGTTATTGGTCAAGTGCAGAGATTTGCAGATGAAATGCTTGTGTTTCTAGCTCCAACAGTGCAGTGATATCTAGCTAAATGCTTGTGTTTCTAGCTCCAACAGTGCAGTGATACCTAATGCTTGTGTTTCTAGCTCCAACAGTGCAGTGATACCTAATGCT
>CM062477.1:46499044-46501544 GCA_031479575.1 Coregonus ussuriensis | reverse complement strand
TGCCGCTTCCTGTGTAAGGCAGGGTCGTACTCTCCGAATGTTGTAGAGCATGAACCTACAGGATCGGGTCACCGCCTTGATGTTAGCGGAGAACGACAGGGTGTTGTCCAGGGTCACGCCTAGGCTCTTCGCACTCTGGGAGGAGGACACAACGGAGTTGTCAACCGTGATGGCGAGATCATGGAACGGGCAGTCCTTCCCCGGGAGGAAGAGCAGCTCCGTCTTGCCAAGGTTCAGCTTGAGGTGGTGATCCGTCATCCATACTGATATGTCTGCCAGACATGCAGAGATGCGATTCGCCACCTGGTTATCAGAAGGGGGAAAGGAGAAGATTAGTTGTGTATCGTCAGCGTAGCAATGATAGGAGAGGCCATGTGAGGATATGACAGAGCCAAGTGACTTGGTGTATAGCGAGAATAGGAGAGGGCCTAGAACTGAGCCCTGGGGGACACCAGTGGTGAGAGCAAGTGGTGCGGAGACAGCTTCTCGCCACGCCACTTGGTAGGAGCGACCGGTCAGGTAGGACGCAATCCAAGAGTGAGCCCCGCCGGAGATGCCCAGCTCGGAGAGGGTGGAGAGGAGGATCTGATGGTTCACAGTATCAAAGGCAGCAGACAGGTCTAGAAGGACAAGAGCAGAGGAGAGAGAGTTAGCTTTAGCAGTGCGGAGAGCCTCCGTGACACAGAGAAGAGCAGTCTCAGTTGAATGACCAGTCTTGAAACCTGACTGGTGTGGATCAAGAAGGTCATTCTGAGAGAGATAGCAAGAGAGTTGGCTAAAGACGGCACGCTCAATAGTTTTGGAAAGAAAAGAAAGAAGGGATACTGGTCTGTAGTTGTTGACATCAGAGGGATCGAGTGTTGGTTTTTTGAGAAGGGGTGCAACTCTCGTTCTCTTGAAGACGGAAGGGACATAGCCAGCGGTCAAGGATGAGTTGATCAGCGAGGTGAGGTAGGGGAGAAGGTCACCGGAGATGGTCTGGAGAAGAGAGGAGGGGATAGGGTCAAGCGGGCAGGTTGTTGGGCGGCCTGCAGTCACAAGTCGCAAGATTTTATCTGGAGAGAGAGGGGAGAAAGAAGTCAAAGCATAGGGTAGGGCAGTGTGAGCAGGACCAGCAGTGTCATTTGACTTAACAAACGAGGATCGGATGTCGTCAACATTCTTTTCAAAGCTGTTGACGAAGTAATCCACAGAGAGGGAGGGGGGGGGGGGGGGGGGAGGAGGATTCAGCAGGGAGGAGAATGTGGAAAAGAGCTTCCTAGGGTTAGAGGCAGATGCTTGGAATTTAGAGTGGTAGAAAGTGGCCTTAGCAGCAGAAACAGATGAAGAAAATGTAGAGAGGAGGGAGTGAAAAGATGCCAGGTCCGCAGGGAGTCTAGTTTTCTTCCATTTCCGCTCTGCTGCCCGGAACTCTGTTCTGTGAGCTCGCAATGAGTCATCAAGCCACGGAGCTGGAGGGGAGGACCGAGCCGGCCGGGAGGATAGGGGACATAGAGAGTCAAAGGATGCAGAAAGGGAGGAGAGGAGGGTTGAGGAGGCAGAATCAGGAGATTGGAGGGAGAAGGATTGAGCAGAGGGAAGAGATGATAGGATGGAAGAGGAGAGAGTAGCGGGAGAGAGAGAGCGAAGGTTGCGGCGGCGCATTACCATCTGTGTAGGGGCAGAGTGAATAGTGTTGGAGGAGAGCGAGAGAGAAAAGGATACAAAGTAGTGGTCGGAGACATGGAGGGGAGTTGCAGTGAGATTAGTAGAAGAACAGCATCTAGTAAAGATGAGGTCAAGCGTATTGCCTGCCTTGTGAGTAGGGGGGGACGGTGAGAGGGTGAGGTCAAAAGAGGAGAGGAGTGGAAAGAAGGAGGCAGAGAGAAATGAGTCAAATGTAGACGTAGGGAGGTTGAAATCCCCCAGAACTGTGAGGGGTGAGCCATCCTCAGGAAAGGAACTTATCAAGGCGTCAAGCTCATTGATGAACTCTCCAAGGGAACCTGGAGGGCGATAGATGACAAGGATATTAAGCTTAATGGGCTAGTGACTGTGACAGCATGGAATTCAAATGAGGAGATAGACAGATGGGTTAGGGAAAAAATTGAGAATGTCCACTTGGGAGAGATGAGGATTCCTGTGCCACCACCCCGCTGACCAGATGCTCTCGGGGTATGCGAGAACACATGGTCAGACGAGGAGAGAGCAGTAGGAGTAGCAGTGTTTTCAGTGGTAATCCATGTTTCCGTCAGCGCCAAGAAGTCGAGGGACTGGAGGGTAGCATAGGCTGGGATGAACTCTGCCTTGTTGGCAGCAGAACGGCAGTTCCAGAGGCTGCCTGAGACCTGGAACTCCAGGTGGGTGGTGCGTGCAGGGACCACCAGGTTAGAGAGGCAGCAGCCACGCGGTGTGAGGCGTTTGTGTAGCCTGTGCGGAGAGGAGAGAACAGGGATAGGCAGAGGCATAGTTGACAGGCTGCAGCAAATGGCTACAATAATGCAGAGGAGATCGGAATGAA
>CM062477.1:46389829-46493544 GCA_031479575.1 Coregonus ussuriensis | reverse complement strand
CTCACCACTGGTGTCCCCCAGGGCTCAGTTCTAGGCCCTCTCCTATTCTCGCTATACACCAAGTCACTTGGCTCCGTCATATCCTCACATGGCCTCTCCTATCATTGCTACGCAGACGACACACAACTAATCTTCTCCTTTCCCCCTTCTGATAACCAGGTGGCGAATCGCATCTCTGCATGTCTGGCAGACATATCAGTATGGATGACGGATCACCACCTCAAGCTGAACCTTGGCAAGACGGAGCTGCTCTTCCTCCCGGGGAAGGACTGCCCGTTCCATGATCTCGCCATCACGGTTGACAACTCCGTTGTGTCCTCCTCCCAGAGTGCGAAGAGCCTTGGCGTGGCCCTGGACAACACCCTGTCGTTCTCCGCTAACATCAAGGCGGTGACCCAATCCTGTAGGTTCATGCTCTACAACATTCGGAGAGTACGACCCTGCCTTACACAGGAAGCGGCACAGGTCCTAATCCAGGCACTTGTCATCTTCCGTCTGGATTACTGCAACTCGCTGTTGGCTGGGCTCCCTGCCTGTGCCATTAAACCCCTACAACTCATCCAGAATGCTTCAGCCCGTCTGGTGTTCCACCTTCCCAAGTTCTCTCACGTCACCCCGCTCCTCTGCACACTCCACTGGCTTCCAGTTGAAGCTCGCATCTGCTACAAGACCATGGTGCTTGCCTACGGAGCTGTGAGGGGAACGGCACCTCCGTACCTTCAGGCTCTGATCAGTCTCTACACCCAAACGAGGGCATTGCGTTCATCCACCTCTGGCCTGCTGGCTCCCCTACCTCTGCGGAAGCATAGTTCCCGCCCAGCCCAGTCAAAACTGTTCGCTGCTCTGGCACCCCAATGGTGGAACAAGCTCCCTCACGACGCCAGGGCAGTGGAGTCACTCACCACCTTCCGGAGACATTTGAAACCCCACCTCTTTAAGGAATACCTGGGATAGGATAAAGTAATCCTTCTACCCCCCCCAAAAAAAATAAAAACATTGTAAAGTGGTTATCCCACTGGCTATAAGGTGAATGCACCAATTTGTAAGTCGCTCTGGATAAGAGCGTCTGCTAAATGACGTAAATGTAAATGTAAATGTAAATACTTGAAGCAGCCACATATTTAGCCACGGAACACGTTCTGATTGGCCATTTAGGGGCCAAACCTCGACACGCCCACAACTTGTTTATTCATTAAAAACCAGCCCTTTCACACCACCGCCAGCCTCTGTGCCCATAATTCCCGTTGTGATAAATAGCACAAATATTTCTAAACACACACCCTGGAACCTACAACGCTACCGCTTACCATTGAGTTAGGTTTGGTTTGTCAAAACACCAGCTGAACTTCCCGTCACTGCACAAGTATCTGCACCATATCTTTCTAAGAGTGGAACCTTTCTGCAAGTCAACAGAGACGCTTCATCCCTACACAGGAAACCAGACATGTGAGCGTGTCTTTGTCAGGCCTAGGCCGCTCAGAAAGCCTCATTGTTATCACACACACACACACACTGTAGGAGTATTATGTCCATGGACAATCCTTCCAGTGTGACTTCTCCTCTGTGATTTGTGTTTTGGGATAAGGCAGACATGACATCATGGCAGCATCACATTTTAGTCATTTTAGCAGACGCTCTTATCCAGAGCGACTTACAGTTAGTGAGTGCATACATTTTTCATACTGGCCCCCCCGTGGGAATCGAACCCACAACCCTGGCATCGCAAACGCCGTGCTCTACCAACTGAGCTACACGGGACAAATGGAATACGTGCCCTGGTCAAAAGTAGTGTAGTACATATGGAATAGGGTGTCATTAGGGACACAGAACGTGTTCTCTAACTGCAAGGGGAAGTTCTGGTTAATGCATTTGTTTGTCAGGTCTATATTTTATCAGAGTTTCTCAATAGAAAAAACATCTATATAAACGAAGCACAGGGGAAGTTGCGTTAAAACATTTCCTCTTTCTAAACGTCTGTTATAATGCCTCTGGCCTCTGAAAGCTCTGTCAATAATCATTGTTTTGTGTTTATTCCTGACAGGAGGTTACGCACTAATCAAACTGTCTTTTGTACTACCTGATGAAGGCCATGCTGCCAAAATGCGGCAGTTTTGAAATATTTTGTTCTATTGAACATGCCATCAAAATAAAGAGTGCCTTGGTCTTCCTTGTTTTAATTATATGAAGTGTCTTCCTTTCTTTCTGATGACCAATGAACCCATTTTACCAAAGAGCACCTAGTTGCTACAAAGACCTACTATTGTACCCTAGCAACACCTTCCTTCCTATCTACAGAGATCTACTATTGTAACCTAGCAACACCTTCCTTCCTATCTACAGAGATCTACTATTGTACCCTAGCAACAGTGATAAAATGGAACTCCTACTCATAAGCACCACATCCACCCTCACCAAAGCTGTCAACCTCACCCTCACCATTGAGGACACCACTGTCTCTCCCTCCCTCCCTCCCTCCCTCCCTCCCTCCCTCCCTCCCTCCCTCCCCTCTCTCCCTCCCTCCCTCCCTCCCTCTCTCCCTCCCTCCCTCCCTCCCTCCCCTCCCTCCCTCCCTCTCTCCCTCCCTCTCTCCCTCCCTCCCTCCCACTCCCTCCCTCCCTCCCTCCCTCCCTCCCTCCCTCCCTCCCTCCCTCCCTCCCTCTCCCTCCCTCCCTCCCTCCCTCCCTCCCTCCCTCTACCTCTCTCCCTCCCTCCCTCCCTCCCTCTCCTCCCTCCCCTCCCTCCCTCCCCTCCCTCCCTCTACCTCTCTCCCTCCCTCCCTCCCTCCCTCCCCTCCCTCCCTCTACCTCTCTCCCTCCCTCCCTCCCTCCCTCTACCTCTCTCCCTCCCTCCCTCCCTCTCTCCCTCCCCTCCCTCCACCTCTCTCCCTCCCTCCCTCCCTCCCTCCCTCTCTCCCTCCCTCCCCTCTCTCCCTCCCTCTACCTCTCTCCCTCCCTCCCTCCCCTCCCTCCCTCCCTCCCTCTACCTCTCTCCCTCCCTCCCTCCCTCCCTCCCTCTCTCCCTCCCTCTCTCCCTCCCTCCCCTCTCTCCCTCCCTCCCTCCCTCCCTCTCTCCCTCCCCTCCCTCCCTCTCTCCCTCCCTCCCTCCCTCCCTCCACCTCTCTCCCTCCCCTCCCTCCCTCCCTCCCTCCCCTCCCTCCCTCCCTCCCTCTCTCTACCTCTCTCCCTCCCTCCCTCCCTCCCTCCCTCCCTCCCTCCCTCCCTCCCTCCCTCCCTCCCTCCCCTCCTCTCTCCCTCCCTCCCTCCCTCCCTCTCTCCCTCCCTCCCTCCCTCCCCACACGTCATCCTGGACTCCTCCCTTTCCTTTCACCGCCACACAAAACAGACTGTCAAATCCTCATTCTTCCTCCTTTCAACATTGTTTTAGTTTTGACTCCTGTTTTCATTTCTACAATTATAAAGCGACTTTGGGACATGTCTAATAATAATACAGAATAATACATAATAAATAATAATAATAATAAAAAAATATATATATATTATAATAATAAATAATAACAATAATAATAATAATAATAATACACGTACACATTGATTTTGTGTTGTAGATATGTGGTAGTAGAGTAGGGATGTCACGATCGTCAGAGTGAGTGGACCAAGGCGCAGCGTGATGAACGAACATACTTCTTTATTTACTGAATGCACGAACAACAAAACAACAAACGATACCGTGACGTCCTTTTGTAAACCAAAAGGAACACACCGAAAGGAACAAGATCCCACAACTAATGTGGGAAAACAGCCTCTATAAGTATGGCTCCCAATCAGAGACAACCAGCAACAGCTGACACTCGTTGCCTCTGATTGGGAACCACTCTGGCCAACACAGAAATACAACACATAGAATATACACACCCTGGCTCAACATATAGAGTCCCAGAGCCAGGGTGTGACAGTACCCCCCCCTAAAGGCGCGGACTGCGACCGCGCCTAAACATAAACAAACCAGGGGAGGGCTGGGTGGGCATTCCTCCTCGGTGGCAGTTCCGGCTCCGGGCTTGCCCACCACCCTCCAATAATCCCCCCGTAGCGCCCCTGGTCCGGTCTGGCCCCGCTGGCTGGAGCTGGACTGGACATCGTAGGAGCGGATTGCTTAAGCTCCGGTGTGGAGCAGCTGACCGGTACCTGACCAGGCACCGGTGACCCAGGCACGGGTTGTGCCGGACTGACGACGCGCACCCCTGGCTTGGTGCGTGGAGCAGCCACAGGCCGGACCGGGCTGACGATGCGCACCCCTGGCTTGGTGCTTGGAGCAGGAACGGGCCGGACCGGGCTGACGACTCGCACCCCTGGCTTGGTGCGTGGAGCAGGAACGGGCCGGACCGGGCTGACGACTCGCACCCCTGGCTTGGTGCGTGGAGCAGGAACGGGCCGGACCGGGCTGACGACTCGCACCCCTGGCTTGGTGCGTGGAGCAGGAACGGGCCGGACCGGGCTGACGACTCGCACCCCTGGCTTGGTGCGTGGAGCAGGAACGGGCCGGACCGGGCTGACGACGCGAACCCCTGGCTTGGTGCCTGGAGCAGGAACGGGCCGGACCGGGCTGACGATGCGCACCCCTGGCTTGGTGCGTGGAGCAGGAACGGGCCGGACCGGGCTGGCGACGCACACTGTAGGCTTGGTGCGAGGAGCAGGTACAGGCCGGACCGGCCTGGCGACATACACCGTAGGCTTGGTGCGAGGAGCAGGAACAGGCCGGGCCGGGCTGGCGACGCACACCGTAGGCTTGGTGCGAGGAGCAGGAACAGGCCGGGCCGGGCTGTGGAGACGGATAGGAGACCTGGAGTGAAGAGCTGCCACAACCCGTCCTGGCTGAATGCCTACCTTCACACACTCTGTGTGAGGCATCAGCACAGGACGTGCAGGGCTGTGTACCCGTACTGGCATAACAGCACGTGACACTGGCGCAGGATATCCGGGACCGAGGAGAGGCACTGGAGGCCACGAGCGCTGAGCCGGCACACTCCGTCCTGGCTGCATGCCCACCCTCGCACGACACGTGCGAGGTGCTCGCACAGGACGTACCGGACTATGCCGGACCACTCGTGGCACAGTGCGCAGCTCCGCATACCCCGGAACCTGCCCAGCCTCATGCTGCCATGCCTGAGTACGGGGAGTTGGCTTTGCTCTCCATCCAGGCTCCGCCAACCTGCCTTCTGGCCCCCCAAACCCGGTGGCCTCCTCTCCTAATCTCCCAAAACGCCCTGTGGCAGCCTCCTGCTGCCCCGTCGCCCGTGCCGTGTGCCCCCCCCTAAAAAATGTTCTGGGGTTGCCTCTCGTCCGTCCGACGACGACACTGTTGACGCCGTTGCTCCTCTCTCGCCAGGGCCTTAATCTTCGCCCATGGCCCTTTGCCCCCGAGCATGTCCTCCCAGGACCACGATTTGCCCACCTGGGCCATCGCCAACCTTTCCAGCTCCTTTCCCGGCGCTTCCTCCCATGTCCAGGCCGCCTTCTCCTGGACACGCTGCTTGGTCCTGGTATGGTGGGATCTTCTGTCACGATCGTCAGAGTGAGTGGACCAAGGCGCAGCGTGATGAACGAACATACTTCTTTATTTACTGAATGCACGAACAACAAAACAACAAACGATACCGTGACGTCCTATGTAAACCAAAAGGAACACACCGAAAGGAACAAGATCCCACAACTAATGTGGGAAAACAGCCTCTATAAGTATGGCTCCCAATCAGAGACAACCAGCAACAGCTGACACTCGTTGCCTCTGATTGGGAACCACTCTGGCCAACACAGAAACACAACACATAGAATATACACACCCTGGCTCAACATATAGAGTCCCAGAGCCAGGGTGTGACAAGGGACCTGAGGGCACACAGTGTGTTGTGAAATATTTTATGAATGTATTGTAATGTTTTTAAAATTGTTAACTGCCTTAATTTTGCCGGACCCCTGGAAGAGTAGCTGAGTCACAGGACATCATTTAATAGGTGATGGTGTGTAACTAAGTTCTAGGTAGCATTATATCTCCAATAGGTGGAGCCAGGAGTGGGTCCAGCAGAGGGTCAGTAACTCCTATTGGTCTCCATATGATCCTATGAACACGCCCTGTTTAAAGCAGCAAGCAGGAAGTGTGTTTCTGCTCAATGGCAGCCCAGAACTCCATCACCAGTGGTTTCAATGCTGTTACTGCAGATGTACTACTATAATAATAATAATAATAATAATAATAATAATAATAATAATTAATAATAATTAATAATTAACAGTCCCCGCTGTTCCATAAGGTGTATTTTTATCTGTTTTTTAAATCTAATTTTACTGCTTGCATCAGTTACCTGATGTGGAATAGAGTTCCATGTAGTCATGGCTCTATGTAGTACTGTGCGCCTCCCATAGTCTGTTCTGCACTTGGGGACTGTGAAGAGAGACCTCTGGTAGCATGTCTTTGTGGCACCTGACCACAGGACTGAACAGTAGTCCAGGTGCGACAAAACTAGGGCCTGTAGGACCTGCCATGTTGATAGTGCTGTTAAGGCAGAGCAGCGCTTTATTATGGACAGACCTCTCCCCATCTTAGCTACTGTTGTATCAATATGTTTTGACCAAGACAGTTTACAATCCAGGGTTACTCCAAACAGTTTTGTCACCTCAACTTGCTCAATTTCCAAATAACTACTGAGCTCTTCCATAAGGTCTGTTTATAACTACTGAGCTGTTCCATCATAAGGTCTGTTTATAACTACTGAGCTCTTCCATAAGGTCTGTTTATAACTACTGAGCTCTTCCATAAGGTCTGTTTATAACTACTGAGCTGTTCCATCATAAGGTCTGTTTATAACTACTGAGCTCTTCCATCATAAGGTCTGTTTATAACTACTGAGCTCTTCCATAAGGTCTGTTTATAACTACTGAGCTGTTCCATCATAAGGTCTGTTTATAACTACTGAGCTCTTCCATAAGGTCTGTTTATAACTACTGAGCTCTTCCATCATAAGGTCTGTTTATAACTACTGAGCTCTTCCATAAGGTCTGTTTATAACTACTGAGCTCTTCCATAAGGTCTGTTTATAACTACTGAGCTCTTCCATAAGGTCTGTTTATAACTACTGAGCTCTTCCATCATAAGGTCTGTTTATAACTACTGAGCTCTTCCATAAGGTCTGTTTATAACTACTGAGCTCTTCCATCATAATGTCTGTTTATAACTACTGAGCTCTTCCATAAGGTCTGTTTATAACTACTGAGCTCTTCCATAAGGTCTGTTTATAACTACTGAGCTCTTCCATCATAAGGTCTGTTTATAACTACTGAGCTCTTCCATAAGGTCTGTTTATAACTACTGAGCTCTTCCATCATAAGGTCTGTTTATAACTACTGAGCTCTTCCATAAGGTCTGTTTATTACTACTGAGCTCTTCCATAAGGTCTGTTTATAACTACTGAGCTCTTCCATCATAAGGTCTGTTTATAACTACTGAGCTCTTCCATAAGGTCTGTTTATAACTACTGAGCTCTTCCATCATAAGGTCTGTTTATAACTACTGAGCTCTTCCATAAGGTCTGTTTATAACTACTGAGCTCTTCCATCATAAGGTCTGTTTATAACTACTGAGCTCTTCCATAAGGTCTGTTTATAACTACTGAGCTCTTCCATAAGGTCTGTTTATAACTACTGAGCTGTTCCATCATAAGGTCTGTTTATAACTACTGAGCTCTTCCATAAGGTCTGTTTATAACTACTGAGCTCTTCCATCATAAGGTCTGTTTATAACTACTGAGCTCTTCCATAAGGTCTGTTTATAACTACTGAGCTCTTCCATAAGGTCTGTTTATAACTACTGAGCTCTTCCATAAGGTCTGTTTATAACTACTGAGCTCTTCCATCATAAGGTCTGTTTATAACTACTGAGCTCTTCCATAAGGTCTGTTTATAACTACTGAGCTCTTCCATCATAAGGTCTGTTTATAACTACTGAGCTCTTCCATAAGGTCTGTTTATAACTACTGAGCTCTTCCATAAGGTCTGTTTATAACTACTGAGCTCTTCCATCATAAGGTCTGTTTATAACTACTGAGCTCTTCCATAAGGTCTGTTTATAACTACTGAGCTCTTCCATCATAAGGTCTGTTTATAACTACTGAGCTCTTCCATAAGGTCTGTTTATTACTACTGAGCTCTTCCATAAGGTCTGTTTATAACTACTGAGCTCTTCCATCATAAGGTCTGTTTATAACTACTGAGCTCTTCCATAAGGTCTGTTTATAACTACTGAGCTCTTCCATCATAAGGTCTGTTTATAACTACTGAGCTCTTCCATAAGGTCTGTTTATAACTACTGAGCTCTTCCATCATAAGGTCTGTTTATAACTACTGAGCTCTTCCATAAGGTCTGTTTATAACTACTGAGCTCTTCCATAAGGTCTGTTTATAACTACTGAGCTCTTCCATCATAAGGTCTGTTTATAACTACTGAGCTCTTCCATAAGGTCTGTTTATAACTACTGAGCTCTTCCATCATAAGGTCTGTTTATAACTACTGAGCTCTTCCATAAGGTCTGTTTATAACTACTGAGCTGTTCCATCATAAGGTCTGTTTATAACTACTGAGCTCTTCCATCATAAGGTCTGTTTATAACTACTGAGCTCTTCCATAAGGTCTGTTTATAACTACTGAGCTCTTCCATCATAAGGTCTGTTTATAACTACTGAGCTCTTCCATCATAAGGTCTGTTTATAACTACTGAGCTCTTCCATAAGGTCTGTTTATAACTACTGAGCTCTTCCATAAGGTCTGTTTATAACTACTGAGCTCTTCCATCATAAGGTCTGTTTTATCTTGAAGACAATAGCCTTATGTCTGTGTCCCGAATTGCACCCTATTCCCTATACAGTGCACATCTGCGGGCGACCAGTCACTCTGGTCAAAGGTAGTGCACTATGTAGGAAATAAGGTGCCATTTTGGACACACTGTCGAGGAAAAGAGGAACACTAAAAAGCGTTGGTGTCCTTGAGTTTGACCCACAGGTGTGTCTCTAAGATAAGGCCTTGAGCTGCCTGCTGTTTCCTCCATAACAGGAGGTTTCAGGAGGGAGGAAGGGGAGGTAACCAACAACAGTCATCCCTGATGGGAGCAGCCTAGGCGCCCCCCAGCTACGGGACGAGCGCACCGCACTACCACCTGTGCCAAAAAGGCCCAGATCTCGTTGCAGAGTCCATAGTACGCTCACATACAGGATGCTGCAGGCTACACTGGCGAACTGGTTTGACTCAGATGTTGTTTATCCAGGCTATTATAGAGGTCTTTATCCAACCCAGTGGGTCTGGGTCACTCTCCTACAGTCTCCCCACCAGAAGGTTAAGGGTAGGTATGGTGACTCTCCTACTGTCTCCCCCCCAGAAGGTTAAGGGTAGGGTAGGTATGGTGACTCTCCTACTGTCTCCCCACCAGAAGGTTAAGGGTAGGGATGGTGACTCTCCTACTGTCTCCCCACCAGAAGGTTAAGGGTAGGGGTGGTGACTCTCCTACTGTCTCCCCACCAGAAGGTTAAGGGTAGGGATGATTACTCTCCTACTGTCTCCCCACCAGAAGGTTAAGGGTAGGACGGGGTGGTGACTCTCCTACTGTCTCCCCACCAGAAGGTTAAGAGGAGGGATGGTGACTCTCCTACTGTCTCCCCACCAGAAGGTTAAGAGTAGGACGGGGTGGTGACTCTCCTACTGTCTCCCCCCCAGAAGGTTAAGGGTAGGGATGGTGACTCTCCTACTGTCTCCCCACCAGAAGGTTAAGGGTAGGACGGGGTGGTTACTCTCTTCCCCAGACAAACAGAAACATGTGGTTTTATCCTTTGTCTTCACTCTGATGTCAGCAGACAGAGAAAAACACAACAACATCCAATTTGAGGTTTGACGAAACCTCAGAACCGTTATTTCTGTAGTCCTACAAAGTTCATTCAGACCGTGGAGACACTGAATCATCCTGTATATGAGCAGAGTTTCCACAGGGGTGAATTATGGAATCTACAGGCAAACCTCTGACATAAGACAGAGGAGAAAAGCAAGAGTGCTCTGGTCATGTAGGGAATAGGGTACCATTTGGTATATCATTTTGGTCTGGCGTGTTTAGTCTATATCAGGACAAAGAATAGAGGGGCCCACACATATCTGTTTACATCAGACAACAGAGAACAACAGTGCAGAGAACAGCACAGAGCACCTGTTTAGTGTATGTTATGTGGTATTATTGGAGAGGACATGAACATGAAGGCTCTGAACACGTTTAGTTTAGAGCGACCCCAGGGAGTCACAGCTTCTCTGGAAGTAGTGTTTCCTGTTTCTCTCCCAGTCCAGCCCTAACAGTAACCCAGTCTAACCTAGTCCATCCCTAACAGTATCCCAGTCTAACCCAGTCCAGCCCTAACAGTATCCTAGTCTAACCCAGTCCAGCCCTAACAGTAACCCAGTCTAACCCAGTCCAGCCCTAACAGTAACCCAGTCTAGCCCTAACAGTAACCCAGTTCAACCCAGTCCAGCCCTAACAGTAACCCAGTCTAACCCAGTCCAGCCCTAACAGTAACCCAGTCTAACCCAGTCCAGCCCTAACAGTAACCCAGTCTAACCCAGTCCAACCCTAACAGTAACCCAGTCTAACCCAGTCCAGCCCTAACAGTAACCCAGTCCAGCCCTAACAGTATCCTAGTCTAACCCAGTCCAGCCCTAACAGTAACCCAGTCTAACCCAGTCCAGCCCTAACAGTAACCCAGTCTAGCCCTAACAGTAACCCAGTTCAACCCAGTCCAGCCCTAACAGTAACCCAGTCTAACCTAGTCCAGCCCTAACAGTAACCCAGTTCAACCCAGTCTAGCCCTAACAGTAACCCAGTCTAACCCAGTCCAGCCCTAACAGTAACCCAGTCTAACCCAATCCAGCCCTAACAGTAACCCAGTCTAACCCAGTCCAGCCCTAACAGTAACCCAGTTCAACCCAGTCTAACCCTAACAGTAACCCAGTCCAGCCCTAACAGTAACCCAGTTCAACCCAGTCCAGCCCTAACAGTAACCCAGCCTAACCCTAACAGTAACCTAGTCTAACCCTAACAGTAACCCAGTCTAACCCAGTCCAGCCCTAACAGTAACCCAGTCTAATCCTAACAGTAACCCAGTCTAACCCAGTCCAGCCCTAACAGTAACCCAGTCTAACCCAGTCCAGCCCTAACAGTAACCCAGTCTAACCCTAACAGTAACCCAGTCTAACCCAGTCCAGCCCTAACAGTAACCCAGTCTAACCCAGTCCAGCCCTAACAGTAACCCAGTCTAGCCCTAACAGTAACCCAGTCTAACCCAGTCCAGCCCTAACAGTAACCCAGTCTAACCCTAACAGTAACCCAGTCTAACCCAGTCCAGCCCTAACAGTAACCTAGTCTAACCCAGTCCAGCCCTAACAGTAACCCAGTCTAACCCTAACAGTAACCCAGTCTAACCCAGTCTAGCCCTAACAGTAACCCAGTCTAACCCAGTCCAGCCATAACAGTAACCCAGTCTAGCCCTAACAGTAACCCAGTCTAACCCAGTCCAGCCCTAACAGTATTCCAGTCTAACCCAGTCCAGCCCTAACAGTAACCCAGTCTAACCCAGTCCAGCCCTAACAGTATTCCAGTCTAACCCAGTCCAGCCCTAACAGTAACCCAGTCTAACCCAGTCCAGCCCTAACAGTAACCCTAACAGTAACCCAGTCTAACCCTAACAGTAACCCAGTCTAACCCAGTCCAGCCCTAACAGTAACCCAGTCCAGCCCTAACAGTAACCCAGTTCAACCCAGTCTAACCCTAACAGTAACCCAGTCCAGCCCTAACAGTAACCCAGTTCAACCCAGTCCAGCCTTAACAGTAACCCAGTCTAACCCTAACAGTAACCCAGTCTAACCCAGTCTAGCCCTAACAGTAACCCAGTCTAACCCAGTCCAGCCCTAACAGTAACCCAGTCCAGCCCTAACAGTAACCTAGTCTAACCCAGTCCAGCCCTAACAGTAACCCAATCCAGCCCTAACAGTAACCCAGTTCAACCCAGTCCAGCCCTAACAGTAACCCAGTCTAACCCAGTCCAGCCCTAACAGTAACCCAGTCTAACCCTAACAGTAACCCAGTCCAGCCCTAACAGTAACCCAGTCTAACCCTAACAGTAACCTAGTCTAATCCAGTCCAGCCCTAACAGTAACCCAGTTCAACCCAGTCTAGCCCTAACAGTAACCCAGTCTAACCCAGTCCAGCCCTAACAGTAACCCAGTCTAACCCAGTCCAGCCCTAACAGTAACCCAGTCTAACCCTAACAGTAACCTAGTCTAACCCAGTCTAGCCCTAACAGTAACCCAGTTCAACCCAGTCTAGCCCTAACAGTAACCCAGTTCAACCCAGTCTAGCCCTAACAGTAACCCAGTCTAACCCAGTCCAGCCCTAACAGTAACCCAGTCTAACCCAGTCCAGCCCTAACAGTAACCCAGTCTAACCCAGTCCAGCCCTAACAGTAACCCAGTCTAACCCAGTCCATCCCTAACTGTAACCCAGTTCAACCCAGTCTAACCCTAACAGTAACCCAGTCTAACCCAGTCCAGCCCTAACAGTAACCCAGTCTAACCCAGTCCAGCCCTAACAGTAACCCAGTCTAATCCTAACAGTAACCCAGTCTAACCCAGTCCAGCCCTAACAGTAACCAAGTTCAACCCAGTCTAGCCCTAACAGTAACCCAGTCTAACCCAGTCCAGCCCTAACAGTATCCTAGTCTAACCCAGTCTAGCCCTAACAGTAACCCAGTCTAACCCTAACAGTAACCCAGTCTAACCCAGTCCAGCCCTAACAGTAACCCAGTCTAACCCAGTCTAGCCCTAACAGTAACCCAGTACAACCCAGTCTAGCCCTAAGAGTAACCCAGTCTAACCCTAACAGTAACCCAGTCTAACCCAGTCTAGCCCTAACAGTAACCCAGTCTAACCCAGTCCAGCCCTAACAGTAACCCAGTCTAACCCTAACAGTAACCCAGTCCAGCCCTAACAGTAACCCAGTCTAGCCCTAACAGTAACCCAGTCTAACCCTAACAGTAACCTAGTCTAACCCAGTCCAGCCCTAACAGTAACCCAATCCAGCCCTAACAGTAACCCAGTTCAACCCAGTCCAGCCCTAACAGTAACCCAGTCTAACCCAGTCCAGCCCTAACAGTAACCCAGTCTAATCCTAACAGTAACCTAGTCTAACCCAGTCCAGCCCTAACAGTAACCCAATCCAGCCCTAACAGTAACCCAGTTCAACCCAGTCCAGCCCTAACAGTAACCCAGTCTAACCCAGTCCAGCCCTAACAGTAACCCAGTCTAATCCTAACAGTAACCCAGTCTAACCCAGTCCAGCCCTAACAGTAACCCAGTCCAGCCCTAACAGTAACCCAGTTCAACCCAGTCTAACCCTAACAGTAACCCAGTCCAGCCCTAACAGTAACCCAGTTCAACCCAGTCCAGCCCTAACAGTAACCCAGTCTAGCCCTAACAGTAACCCAGTCTAACCCAGTCCAGCCCTAACAGTAACCCAGTCTAGCCCTAACAGTAACCCAGTTCAACCCAGTCCAGCCCTAACAGTAACCTAGTCTAACCCAGTCCAGCCCTAACAGTAACCCAGTTCAACCCAGTCCAGCCCTAACAGTAACCCAGTCTAACCCAGTCTAACCCTAACAGTAACCTAGTCTAACCCAGTCCAACCCTAACAGTAACCTAGTCTAACCCAGTCCAGCCCTAACAGTAACCCAGTCTAACCCAGTCCAGCCCTAACAGTAACCCAGTCTAACCCAGTCCAGCCCTAACAGTAACCCAGTCTAACCCTAACAGTAACCCAGTCTAACCCAGTCTAGCCCTAACAGTAACCCAGTCTAACCCAGTCTAGCCCTAACAGTAACCCAGTCTAACTCTAACAGTAACCTAGTCTAACCCAGTCTAGCCCTAACAGTAACCCAATCCAGCCCTAACAGTAACCCAGTTCAACCCAGTCCAGCCCTAACAGTAACCCAGTCTAACCCAGTCCAGCCCTAACAGTAACCCAGTCTAATCCTAACAGTAACCTAGTCTAACCCAGTCCAGCCCTAACAGTAACCCAATCCAGCCCTAACAGTAACCCAGTTCAACCCAGTCCAGCCCTAACAGTAACCCAGTCTAACCCAGTCCAGCCCTAACAGTAACCCAGTCTAACCCTAACAGTAACCTAGTCTAACCCAGTCCAACCCTAACAGTAACCTAGTCTAACCCAGTCCAGCCCTAACAGTAACCCAGTCTAACCCAGTCTAGCCCTAACAGTATTCCAGTCTAACCCCGTCTAGCCCTAACAGTAACCCAGTCTAACCCAGTCCAGCCCTAACAGTAACCCAGTCAAGCCACAGTCCAGCTCTAACAGTAACCCAGTCTAACCCAGTCTAGCCCTAACAGTAACCCAGTCTAATCCAGTCCAGCCCTAACAGTAACCCAGTCTAACCCAGTCCAGCCCTAACAGTAACCTAGTCTAATCCAGTCCAGCCCTAACAGTAACCCAGTCTAACCCAGTCCAGTCCCTAACAGTAAGCCCGTCTAACCCAGTCCAGCCCTAACAGTAACCCAGTCCCAGTCTAACCCTAACAGTAACCCAGTCAAGCCCCAGTCCAGCCCTAACAGTAACCCAGTCAAGCCCCAGTCCAGCCCTAACAGTAACCCAGTCTAACCAAGCCCAGCCCTAACAACTTCCTGACAACCCAGAGGTCTGATAAATATAGGTAGGTCCTTGGCTCGGAGGTGGACACTAGGCTGCTTGGTTTCACGGAGGTCAATAACAAACTTGTTCCACATCGGTGAGAATTCTTAGAGCCTCTAACCCTGGCAATCTGACTGGTAAATTCATGGGTACACTACATATGGGGAGGCCCGTTCTACGCATTCTACTTCTGTGGTTCTGTCCCGGTCTGTCTTAATCAGTGGATAGCATTCTGTCCTTCAGTGTACCTGGTCTCAGAGCATTTCGTATTATTCTGTACGTAAATCCAAGACATTCCATTTAGTATGATATGTTATGTATGGTTTTGTTAATTTGTGAATATTCATCACCCATAGGTTACGAATTAAAATTCATATTATATGTTATGAATTTGCAAAACGCACAATATGTTACGAATTTGTAAAATGTATATGTTAGCTAGCTGGCTAATGTTAGCTAGGCTAGGGATTAAGGTTAAGTTTAGGAGTTAGGTTAAAGGGTTAAAGTTAGGGTTAGTGGTTGCAAAGTAGCGAAAAAGTAGTAAGTAGTTGAAAAGTTGCTAATTAGCTAAAATGCTAAAGTTGTCTATGATGAGATTCGAACTCGCAACCTTTGGGTTGCTAGACGTTCGCGTTATACTCCAACCCATCAACCATCCATCCAACTTTCGTTTTTGCCTTAAGTAATCATCTGTCTTATGTAATCATACCAAACATAAAACATACAGTATCATACTAATTTGAGTGACCGGGATTTACATTTAGAAAAGCTGAAGAACAGAGGCCCATCCAGGTACTTTCTGCAGGTGCTGGAGTTGTAGGGAAACGCACGGAAAACAGAAACCCAGCCCAGCAGTGTGCAGCGTTTTCCTTTCTGTTTTCCGCGATTTAAATGTACTATGTTACGTCTAGTCTATCAGACCAGGCTGAGCATTCTGATGTTCAGTGTAACATTCTGATGTTCTTCAGTGTAGCATTCTGATGTTCTTCAGTGTAACATTCTGATGTTCTTCAATGTAGCATTCTGATGTTCTTCAGTGTAGCATTCTGATGTTCTTCAGTGTAACATTCTGATGTCGTTCAGTGTAGCATTCTGATATTCTTCAGTGTAGCATTCTGATGTTCTTCAGTGTAACATTCCGATGTCATTCAGTGTAGCATTCTGATGTTCTTCAGTGTAGCATTCTGATGTTCTTCAGTGTAACATTATGATGTTCTTCAGTGTAACATTCTGATGTTCTTCAGTGTAACATTCTGATGTCGTTCAGTGTAGCATTCTGATATTCTTCAGTGTAGCATTCTGATGTTCTTCAGTGTAACATTCCGATGTCGTTCAGTGTAGCATTCTGATGTTCTTCAGTGTAGCATTCTGATGTTCTTCAGTGTAACATTATGATGTTCTTCAGTGTAACATTCTGATGTTCTTCAGTGTAACATTCTGATGTCGTTCAGTTTAGCATTCTGATGTTCTTCAGTGTAACATTCTGATGTTCTTCAGTGTAGCATTCTGATGTTCTTCAGTGTAGCATTCTGATGTTCTTCAGTGTAGCATTCTGATGTTCTTCAGTGTAGCATTCTGATGTCGTTCGGTGTAGCATTCTGATGTTCTTCAGTGTAGTATTCTGATGTTCTTCAGTGTAACATTCTGATGTTCTTCAGTGTAACATTCTGATGTCGTTCGGTGTAGAATTCTGATGTTCTTCAGTGTAACATTCTGATGTTCTTCAATGTAACATTCTGATGTTCTCAAATCAAATCAAATCAAATCTTATTGGCCACATGCGCCGAATACAACAGGTGCAGACATTACAGTGAAATGCTTACTTACAGCCCTTAACCAACAGTGCATTTATTTTTTACAAAAAAAGTAAAAAATAAAACAACAACATAAAAAGTGTTGAGAAAAAAAAGAGCAGAAGTAAAATATAATAACAGTAGGGAGGCTATATATACAGGGGGGTACCGGTGCAGAGTCAATGTGCGGGGGCACCGGCTAGTTGAGGTAGTTGAGGTAATATGTACATGTGGGTAGAGTTAAAGTGACTATGCATAAATAATTAACAGAGTAGCAGCAGCGTAAAAGGATGGGGTGGGGGGGCAGTGCAAATAGTCCGGGTAGCCATGATTAGCTGTTCAGGAGTCTTATGGCTTGGGGGTAGAAGCTGTTGAGAAGTCTTTTGGACCTAGACTTGGCACTCCGGTACCGCTTGCCGTGCGGTAGCAGAGAGAACAGTCTATGACTAGGGTGGCTGGAGTCTTTGACAATTTTGAGGGCCTTCCTCTGACACCGCCTGGTATAGAGGTCCTGGATGGCAGGAAGCTTGGCCCCAGTGATGTACTGGGCCATACGCACTACCCTCTGTAGTGCCTTGCGGTCGGAGGCCAAGCAGTTGCCATACCAGGCGGTGATGCAACCAGTCAGGATGCTCTCGATGGTGCAGCTGTAGAATCTTTTGAGGATCTGAGGACCCATGCCAAATCTTTTCAGTCTCCTGAGGGGGAATAGGCTTTGTCGTGCCCTCTTCACGACTGTCTTGGTGTGTTTGGACCATGATAGTTCGTAGGTGATGTGGACACCAAGGAACTTGAAGCTCTCAACCTGTTCCACTTCTTCAGTGTAACATTCTGATGTTCTTCAGTGTAGCATTCTGATGTTCTTCAGTGTAGCATTCTGATGTTCTTCAGTGTAGCATTCTGATGTCCTTCAGTGTAACATTCTGATGTCCTTCAGTGTAACATTCTGATGTTCTTCAGTGTAGCATTCTGATGTTCTTCAGTGTAACATTCTGATGTCGTTCGGTGTAGCATAGATGTGGTAAAGAGGTCAATCGATCTCTACCACAACAATGGAATTGTCATGGAAACACATGTGGAAAAGGGTTGTGGGGGAAAGATCCTGAGTCTCCTCATTGCCCCCCCAGACAAATTAGTTTGTGTATTTCACAGTATGTTGAGGTAAAAATTAGAGTATAATGCTTCTATGGATGTCAACCCCAACACATGTTAATGTCATCGTTACCAATCAACTGCATTACAGTTCAAAATGACTGCCTACCACCACCGATTTCTGTATGCTAGCTGTGCTAACCAGTTTATACGAACGGGAGTTAGCATTTAGCAGTTACTTCTTCTAAACCTGAAAAGGGACAACTTCTACATGTTATGCAGCAAATATATCCAAATCTGACTTAAGTAACCACATTGTGGGACTTTTACAATACATAACTCATGACGGATTTGACGAACATCCACTTTGTTAGATCAGATTTGTTGAATGTCCGTGTTCCATTGACTCCTTTACCGCCGCATCTACTCTGATGTGCTTTAGTGTAGCATTCTGTCAGAGGGATGACAGACGCTGTGATGAAGCGTTGAAGGCCTTCGTCTCACTATAGAGAACAATCTGAAACGGTTCTTTTGTTGAATTTCTTTCCATCACATTTGTATTTGATCAGTGATATTTAACACCTGCTGTGTGTCCCCCCCCCCCCCCCCAGCTAAGCTATAAAGGACCACTCAATTGTATTGTAAATTCTCTGTATGGAATTGACATTGATATGCACACAGGAAATAGATGTTAAGTTTTAACTAATAGTCTTTGTGGTGACTACTAGTTGTATTAACATTTAAGACTGCTTTCTGGAATCTCATTGAATGCATTTCCAATGTCTCCATTGCGTGTTTCCGTCTGTGTGTTTATAAAGAAGGACCCTGTGTTGGCTGCCTCCACGTTAGTTTCCCATTTAAAAAAAAAGGACTTCACAGTAGAAAAGGGTTGTCAAGGCAAGACTGGTTGGCATGGCAATGAGTTGGAATGTCAGTCAAAACTGTTCGCTGCTCTGGCACCCCAATGGTGGAACAAGCTTCCTCACGACGCCAGGACAGCGGAGTCACTCACCACCTTCCGGAGACATTTGAAACCCCACCTCTTTAAGGAATACCTGGGATAGGATAAAGTAATCCTTCTACCCCCCCCCCTTACCCCAACCCAAAGTAAAAAAAAAAATATATATAAAGTGGTTGTCCCACTGGCTATCATAAGGTGAATGCACCAATGTGTAAGTGGCTCTGGATAAGAGCGTCTGCTAAATGACGAAAATGTAAAAATGTAAATGAATGATCGCACAAACAGACTAGCGCTCAGGCACTATACATTTAAATGAAATACATCACAATGTTCTTTATTTTCTGTAATAATTCATACATTGTTAAGTTACCATTTATTTAAATATTAAAAGACAAAACAACTCTTGATCAATCTAAAAAGCTAAGCAGAGATCACTCAATAGGTTAAGCTCTTTCACCTGCTCACCTCATTTCTCTTCAACACATTTAAAAAAACATTTTTAAAATTTACATTTTCCTCAGTGGAATACTTTATAATAAAGACATTTAGTAAAAGTATGAACGGTATCACAAAGTTGTTCATCATACAGTCAAAATACACGTGACTGATTCCCATTGAAGTCATTCATATCCATGATTTCAAAACGTAAAACAGTGCAAATAGATATGTAAACGGTAAATGTGAAGGGGAATCCCAGGAGTGGTATGTAGTATTGATCAGCGTACAGTATAGGAATTAACGATGAGTGAATCCTGCTAAACATCCCTCATTAGGTCCACCCCTCACCTAACCCGAGTCATATTCACTTAGGCACCAAACAGAAGAAATGGATGTAGTTCTGTCCTTGAGCTGCTCGTGCCCATTAATGTTCGGCATTATGTCATGTTTCATGTTCTGTGTGGACCCCAGGAAGAGTAGCTGCTGCTTTCGCAACAGCTAATTGGGGATCCTGATAAAAATACCCAAATGGACTGAAACAGTGAGGGACTACCTGAACTTGTCCAATAGGAAACACCTGTTTTCTGTTGTAAAACGTTTCACTACTGTGCGCACTAAGGAATATGACCCTCGTGATCAGGAAGGAGTAAAGTTCAGAACAGAACTGCACCATAAATTATATGCCGCTATTCAGTATTCGGCCTACATTATACAACGAATGACTGACAAATTGATAATCTGACAATAACCATCATAAAAAAGGGTATTCCTGAAGGAAACACACACACAATGTTGATATGTAATTATCTTTGCCTTTACACTTACTAGTATTGATTTTGCAGACAGCTGGTATTTGAAGGTTTCTCTTGTACAGTGATTATGATAGTTGATTTATCTACTGTGGTTGAATGGACTGATTGATTGTAAGCCGCTCTGGAAAGGAGTGAATGTTGAATGACTCAATTGTAATGTAAATGATCTTCGTGGAAATCACATGAATATCCCCACAGGAAACAGTTAAATGGGAAGTTTGGTGACTAGTTTTAGTTATATTAAGTGTTGCCATTTAGTAATTCATATGTAATAAATAAGATGGAATGCAATCTGTATGTATGTGTTTGTATTGTGATAGTGTGACTTACTACTCTGGGGATATTTCTCTTTATATGACTAGACTCATACTTTTTTACTACTTGGATCAGGGCTCAACAACCCTGTTCCTGGAGAGCTACCATCCTGTAGGTTTTTAACTCCAACCCTGTTCCTGGAGAGCTACCCTGCTGTAGGTTTTCACTCCAACCCTGTTCCTGGAGAGCTACCCTCCTGTAGGTTTTTAACTCCAACCCTGTTCCTGGAGAGCTACCCTCCTGTAGGTTTTTAACTCCAACCCTGTTCCTGGAGAGCTACCCTCCTGTAGGTTTTAACTCCAACCCTGTTCCTGGAGAGCTACCCTCCTGTAGGTTATCTAACACACCTGATTCTAATGATTAGCCGAATCGGGTTAGTTACAAATGGGGTTGGAGCAAAAACCTCCAGGAGGGAACAGGGTTGGGAGAGCCCTGACCTGGATAGTAAGATATACAGTGTGGAAATTGTGTGAGAAAAATGACGTATTTACCCGATTTGTTTGATATTAATAGTTAACAATTACATACTTAACAAAGAGTAAGACATTTCTGTTCTACTAATGCTGTGTTTTGGTAAAGCGATGGGTTCCACAGTAGCTCCCTGCACCTAATCTGGGCGTACGGTCACTAGAGACAGCTGGAGCTAAACGCCTCATTGTGTCTAATCATTCTTGCGTCCGGGAAACTAAGCCGGGATTGGGGGTTAAAACAACACTAGGTGCAGATAACCATAGGATGAACCCAAGGTGGCTTATGATGCCACCTGATCTGCATGGGAGGGTTGGAACCAGCTCTGTATGTCAGAGCTCTCGGCCGGTCGAACAGACTCACTACCTTACTGATTCGTTTTGAATAAAGTAATATCCTGATTGGTGATTGACCTTGTCCCGCCTCATTATTGATTAGAATTTCCACGACAACCAACCCTACTGTAGTGGACATACTGTAGACAGTGGACAGGGGACTACTATAGTGGACAGGGGACTACTGTAGTGGACAGGGGACTACTGTAGTGGACATACTGTAGACAGTGGACAGGGGACTACTATAGTGAACAGGGGACTACTGTAGAGGACAGGGGACTACTGTAGAGGACAGGGGACTACTGTAGTGGACAGGGGACTACTGTAGAGGACAGGGGACTACTGTAGTGGACAGGGGACTACTGTAGTGGACAGGGGACTACTGTAGTGGACAGGGGACTACTGTAGTGGACAGGGGACTACTGTAGTGGACAGGGGACTACTGTAGTGGACAGGGGACTACTGTAGAGGACAGGGGACTACTGTAGTGGACAGGGGACTACTGTAGTGGACAGGGGACTACTGTAGTGGACAGGGGACTACTGTAGTGGACAGGGTACTACTGTAGTGGACAGGGGACTACTGTAGTGGACAGGGGACTACTGTAGAGGACAGGGGACTACTGTAGTGGACAGGGGACTACTGTAGTGGACAGGGGACTACTGTAGTGGACAGGGGACTACTGTAGAGGACAGGGGACTACTGTAGTGGACAGGGGACTACTGTAGTGGACAGGGGACTACTGTAGAGGACAGGGGACTACTATAGTGGACAGGGGACTACTGTAGAGGACAGGGGACTACTGTAGAGGACAGGGGACTACTGTAGAGGACAGGGGACTACTGTAGTGGACAGGGGACTACTGTAGTGGACAGGGGACTACTGTAGAGGACAGGGGACTACTGTAGAGGACAGGGGACTACTGTAGTGGACAGGGGACTACTGTAGAGAACAGGGGACTACTGTAGAGGACAGGGGACTACTGTAGAGGACAGGGGACTACTGTAGAGGACAGGGGACTGCTGTAGAGGACAGGGGACTGCTGTAGTGGACAGGGGACTACTGTAGTGGACAGGGGACTACTGTAGTGGACAGGGGACTACTGTAGTGGACAGGGGACTACTGTAGAGGACAGGGGACTACTGTAGAGGACAGGGGACTACTGTAGTGGACAGGGGACTACTGTAGTGGACAGGGGACTACTGTAGAGGACAGGGGACTACTGTAGTGAACAGGGGACTACTGTAGTGGACAGGGGACTACTGTAGTGGACAGGGGACTACTGTAGTGGACAGGGGACTACTGTAGAGGACAGGGGACTACTGTAGTGGACAGGGGACTACTGTAGAGGACAGGGGACTACTGTAGAGGACAGGGGACTACTGTAGTGGACAGGGGACTACTGTAGAGGACAGGGGACTACTGTAGTGGACAGGGGACTACTGTAGAGAACAGGGGACTACTGTAGAGGACAGGGGACTACTGTAGAGGACAGGGGACTACTGTAGAGGACAGGGGACTGCTGTAGAGGACAGGGGACTGCTGTAGTGGACAGGGGACTACTGTAGTGGACAGGGGACTACTGTAGAGGACAGGGGACTACTGTAGAGGACAGGGGACTACTGTAGTGGACAGGGGACTACTGTAGTGGACAGGGGACTACTGTAGAGGACAGGGGACTACTGTAGTGAACAGGGGACTACTGTAGTGGACAGGGGACTACTGTAGTGGACAGGGGACTACTGTAGTGGACAGGGGACTACTGTAGAGGACAGGGGACTACTGTAGTGGACAGGGGACTACTGTAGAGGACAGGGGACTACTGTAGAGGACAGGGGACTACTGTAGTGGACAGGGGACTACTGTAGAGGACAGGGGACTACTGTAGAGGACAGGGGACTACTGTAGTGGACAGGGGACTACTGTAGTGGACAGGGGACTACTGTAGAGGACAGGGGACTACTGTAGTGGACAGGGGACTACTGTAGAGGACAGGGGACTACTGTAGTGGACAGGGGACTACTGTAGTGGACAGGGGACTACTGTAGAGGACAGGGGACTACTGTAGTGGACAGGAGACTACTGTAGAGGACAGGGGACTACTGTAGAGGACAGGGGACTACTGTAGTGGACAGGGGACTACTGTAGTGGACAGGGGACTACTGTAGAGGACAGGGGACTACTGTAGTGGACAGGGGACTACTGTAGTGGACAGGGGACTACTGTAGAGGACAGGGGACTACTGTAGAGGACAGGGGACTACTGTAGTGGACAGGGGACTACTGTAGTGGACAGGGGACTACTGTAGTGGACAGGGGACTACTGTAGTGGACAGGGGACTACTGTAGTGGACAGGGGACTACTGTAGTGGACAGGGGACTACTGTAGTGGACAGGGGACTACTGTAGAGGACAGGGGACTACTGTAGTGGACAGGGGACTACTGTAGAGGACAGGGGACTACTGTAGTGGACGGGGACTACTGTAGTGGACAGCGGACTACTGTAGTGGACAGGGGACTACTGTAGTGGACATACTGTAGACAGTGGACAGGGGACTACTATAGTGGACAGGGGACTACTGTAGAGGACAGGGGACTACTGTAGAGGACAGGGGACTACTGTAGAGGACAGGGGACTACTGTAGAGGACAGGGGACTACTGTAGAGGACAGGGGACTACTGTAGTGGACAGGGGACTACTGTAGAGGACAGCGGACTACTGTAGTGGACAGTGGACTACTGTAGTGGACAGCGGACTACTGTAGTGGACAGTGGACTACTGTAGTGGACAGGGGACTACTGTAGTGGACAGCGGACTACTGTAGTGGACAGTGGACTACTGTAGTGGACAGCGGACTACTGTAGTGGACAGCGGACTACTGTAGTGGACAGGGGACTACTGTAGTGGACATATCTAGGTAGGCAGACCGCTAGGTAACATCAGTGGTCCATAGACATCTGTTCCAGTTCATCCATCCAGTCACAGGGACAGTCCTCTTCAAAGTCTCTGAGGATAGGACATGGTATTGTTAGAAAACAGGGAACCGTATGTATCAAGCTTCTCTCAGAGTAGAAGTGCTGATCTAAAGTCAGCTCCTCCATGTCCATCTCATCTTATTCATTATGATCTGAGAGGCAAAACTGATCCAAAGATCAGCACTCCTACTCCGAGAGGCTTGATACAAACATCCCCAAATGATAGAAGGGTAATATTCACAGAATGGATGGGTATTGACTCCTCAATATGGTTCCACTGAAGCATGAGTTATTTAACTAATTGAATGCATCAGATGGACCCTATAGAGTCTAATGGTTATATTACTTCCTATTCTCTGTGTTGGTCCCAAATTACACCCGACAGGGCTCTGGTCAAAAGTAGTGCACTATATGGGGATCAGGGTGCCATTTGGGACACAACTTATGGCTGGTCTGGCCAATGGGCTTCCAGGAGGACTCACGTGTCCTCGTCATCAGAGCGTGGTTGCAGCCTGTCTTCATCCTCTGTCTGTCCAGCTGTCTGTCCGTCTGTGTCGTCCCCTCCTCCCCTGGACAGGGGACCTACCAGAGGGTCTTCCCCTGGGGTAGAGGGACACGTTTTCAAATCACACCCTTTACCCACAAGGCCCTATTCCATACATTATAGGGCCCTACTTTTGACCCCTATAAAATCAGTGCCTAGCCCTAAATCAGAATGAGTGTACACTGAGTGAACAAAACATTAGGAACGCCTTCCTTGATATTGAGTTGCACCCCCCTTTTGCCGTCAGAACAGCCTCAATTCGTCGGGGCATGGACTCTACAAGGTGGTCGAAAGCGTTACACAGGGATGCTGACCCGTGGTGACTCCAATGCTTCCCACGGTTGTGTCAAGTTTGGCTGGATGTCCTTTGGGTGGTGGACCATTCTTGATACACACGGGAAACGGTTGAGCGTGAAAAACCAGCAACTTTGCAGTTCTTCACACAAACCGGTGCGCCTGGCACCTACTACCATACCCCGTTCAAAGGAACTTTAATATTTTGTCTTGCCCATTCACCCTCTGAATGGCCACACATACACAATGCATATCTCAATTCGCTTAAAAATCCTTCTTTAACCAGTCTTCTCCCCTTCATCTACACTGAATGAGGGACATCAATAAGGGATCATAGCTTTCACCTGGATTCACCTGGTCAGTCTAACCTGCCTAAATGGGTTAGGGGAGGGTTTGGCCGGCTGGGATTTCCTCGTCCCATCGTGCTCTAGCGCCTCCTTGTGGCGGGCCCGGGCACCTGCAAGCTGATTTCGTTTGGACGGCGTTTCCTCCAACACATTGGTGCGGCTGGCTTCCGGGTTAAGCGAGCAGTGTGTCAAGAAGCAGTGCGGCTTGGCAGGGTTGTGTTTTGGAGGACGCATGGCTCTCGACCGTCGCCTCTCCCCAGTCAGGATGCCCTCGATGGTGCAGCTGTATAACTTTTTGAAAATCTAAGGACCCATGCCAAAACTTTTCAGTCTCCTGAGGGGGAATTGGTGTGTTTGGACCATGATAGTTTGTTGGTGATGTGGACCCCAAGGAACTTGAAGCTCTCAACCTGTTCCACTACAGCCCCGTCGATGAGAATGGTGGCGTGCTCAGTCCTCTTTTTGTCCTGTAGTCCACAATCATCTCCTTTATCTTGATCACGCTGAGGGAGAGGTTGTTATCCTGGCACCACACTGCCAGGTCTCTGACCTCCTCCCTATAGGCTGTCTCATAGTGGTCGGTGATCAGGCCTATCACTGTTGTGTCGTCGGCAAACTTAATGATGGTGTTGGAGTCATGCCTGGCCATGCAGTCATGGGTGAACAGGGAGTACAGGAGGGGACTGAGCACGCACCCCTGAGGGGCCCCCGTGTTGAGGATCAGCGTGGCAGATGTGTTGTTACCTACCCTTACCACCTGGGGGCGGCCCGTCAGGAAGTCCAGGATCCAGTTGCAGAGGGAGGTGTTTAGTCCCAGGGTCCTTAGCTTAGTGATGAGCTTTGAGGGCACTATGGTGTTGAACGCTGAGCTGTAGTCAATGAACAGCATTCTCACGTAGGTGTTCCTCTTGTCCAGGTGGGAAAGGGCAGTGTGGAGTGCAATAGAGATTGCATCATATGTGTATCTGTTGGGGCGGTATGCAAATTGGAGTGGGTCTAGGGTTTCTGGGATAATAGTGTTGATGTGAGCCATGACCAGCCTTTCAAAGCACTTCATGGCTACAGACGTGAGTGCTACGGGTCGGTAGTCATTTAGGCAGGTTATCTTAGTGTTCTTGGGCACAGGGACTATGGTGGTCTGCTTGAAACATGTTGGTATTACAGACTCAGTCGGGGACATGTTGAAGATGTCAGTGAAGAACTTGCCAGTTGGTCAGCGCATGCTCGGAGTACGCGTCTTGGTAATCTGTCTGGCCCTGCGGCCTTGTGAATGTTGACCTGCTTAAAAGTCTTACTCACATCGGCTACGGAGAGCGTGATCACACAGTCATCCGGAACAGCTGATGCTCTCATGCATGCTTCAGTGTTGCTTGCCTCGAAGCGAGCATAGAAGTGATTTAGCTCGTCTGGTAGGCTTGTGTCACTGGGCAGCTCGTTACATTTTGAATGCTTAGCAGGACAGGAAAAATTGCCTAATTCCCACACTTATCAAGAGAACATCCCTGGTCATCCCTACTGCCCCTGATCTGGCGGACTCACTAAACACATGCTTCGTTTGTAAATGATGTCAGAGTGTTGGAGCATGCCCCTGGCTATCCGTAAATAAAAAAAACTAGAAAAAAACGATGCTGTCCGGTTTGCTTAATTGAAGGAATTTGAAATGATTTATACTTTTACTTTTGATACTTAAGTATATTTAAAACCAAATACTTTTACTCAAGTAGTATTTTACTGGGTGACTTTCACTTTTACTTGAGTATTTTTTACTTTTAATCAAGTATGACAATTGGGTACTTTTTCCACCGCTGAACAGTGGTAGACCTTGCAGTAAGTCATAACAGTAGAGATGGAAGCACATGGAAGAGTTGCAACCACGTCTATCACTAATGGCACGACGTTCGGGATGTTGAGAGATCTGCATCACTTCATCTAAAATATCACTTGGCAAGTCACACGTCAGTCATCTCTTACAATACCTTCAATCAGAAAATAAGGATTCAGCATGCATGACCAACCATGTGGTAGACAGGTACATTATACTGTAAATGTTTATAATAAGATTTCCCTGTAAGCAGGACATACCTTCTGTGTGTATGGAGTAGGTTCTGAAAGCGGTGCTGAGCTGGGCTTTCTCTAACAGACGGAGTAGTCTCTCTGGTGGACTCCTGTCCCATACTTTTCTCTCTCTTCTCTCTCTGTTCTCTACAGAATGAATGGACATATTGACAGTTTCTAATAAAATAATAATAATATTATTAGTTTTTAATACATTTTATTGAATCCTCTTAACATGAATGAATGGTGAAATCTGAGGGCAGATTGTAGGACTCAAAATGTTTGTGGAGTGGATGCTTTAGTGACTCAAAACATCACTTCTCAATAAATGTTTATTGCAAAAATATATACTGTGCGTTGTTCATTCTACTTTGTTTTAGTGTACCTGGATATCCTGTGATGTTTGAATGACGACAACGTTACTTTCTATAATGTTTCAGTGAGAGTACCTATCTAGGGGTCAGTAGGGGTGTGTCTGGCCTTTTCAGTACGAGTACCTGCATACCTGAATGTGTCTGGCCTGTTTCAGTACCTGATAAGGGGTGTGTCTGGCCTGCCTTAGTGAGAGTACCTGCATACCTGAATGTGTCTGGCCTGTTTCAGTACCTGATAAGGGGTGTGTCTGGCCTGCCTTGGTGAGAGTACCTGCATACCTGAATGTGTCTGGCCTGTTTCAGTACCTGATAAGGGGTGTGTCTGGCCTGCCTTAGTGAGAGTACCTGCATACCTGAATGTGTCTGGCCTGTTTCAGTACCTGATAAGGGGTGTGTCTGGCCTGCCTTGGTGAGAGTACCTGCATACCTGAATGTGTCTGGCCTGTTTCAGTACCTGATAAGGGGTGTGTCTGGCCTGCCTTGGTGAGAGTACCTGCATACCTGAATGTGTCTGGCCTGCGGTTGCCAGACTCCCAGAGGAGAGGAGGTCAGTGTTAGGCAACACCAGTAGAGCTGTGTCTGATGGGCACGGGGCCCACTGTCTACGAGGGCCACGCTGCTCTCCACTGCTGCCGCTCTCAGCAGGGGCCTCAGCAGGGGCCACACAGGACTCCAGACCTGTATGAAGACATCATCAAACACGTTCAACTTCCTTATAATTTTTTTTTTTTTTAAATACAGTTTTTCACACCAGGGCACTTTCACTGTGAGGGACCATAAAAAGGACCAGTTTAGTTTCATTCAAATTAATCTAAAAGAAACAAAATAATCCATAGGTTATGACTGTGTTATTACCGCTCTACCGTGTCATTTATTAGTAAATAGTAGTAGTTTATCTATATACACACACCGTAAAATTAAGTTTTACGAATAACAGGTTGTAAATTGATGATAAATGATGTTTAAAATGTCCTACTCAACCTGCTGGTCTTCACACTAGGACCCTGCAGTTCAATCTCACCATGAGATGAAGAACATCTTCCTAGCCTGCTTACCCTCCAAGGTAGAGGCTGTCATGAGGGTCTTCTGCCCCAGGAGTGAGGCTACCTTCTCCCCCTCCTCTCTCCTCCACCTCCCGGTTCTCCTCTCCAACTCCTACGGATCAGATCCCGAAAGCAACGTGCTGCATCAGAAACGTACCACCAGCTACCACACACACACACACACACACACACACACACACACACACACACACACACACACACACACACACACACACACACACACACACACACACACACACACACACACACACACACACACACACACACACACACACACACACACACACACACACACACACACACACACACACACACACACACACACACACACACACACACACACACACACACACACACACACACGAGCGCCCACAAGAGCGCCCACAAGAGCGCCCACAAGAGCGCCCACACACAGACACACATACACACACACGAGCGCCCACACACAGACACACACACACAAACACACACACACACACACACACACACACACACACAACCCTCTAACACGTGGCGCCGAAGTTTTGGATTTAAATTGTTAAATTCTACATTTGATCACAACATGTCAGTTTGATAGATGAGCATGGGTTCACTTCAAAAAGATTTCACCTGTGTACACACTAGAAGGCACAGTAGTGTCACCACGAGGATAACCATGTACACTGAGTGTACAAAACATTAGGAACACCTTCATAGTATTGAGTTGCGCAACCCCCCACAACTAAAAAAAAAGTGACAGTAGAATTCTGCTCCGGCATAAAAATGTTCTGTATTGTTTCCCTGACAACAATACATGTTACTGATTGATGTGCTGCTGTGTTCTTTTATGGTATGGAAGCTAGATGCGTTTTATTTCTACTAAATGTCTTGGTAAGTCAAGGTATTTAACTAAACTTTAAAGTACTTTTTTTTTTTTTTTTTGGAGAGATTAAGCTGCGCGCAGCAGCTCAAGATGATTTGATTGACAGTTCTGGTCGCCTGAGAATTAGTGCCGCTTCAGAAACCTCATGCCTTTACAGACAAGTAAAATGCACGTTCATATCTCCAGAGAACGTTTCGTGTCGGTATTAAAAAAAATTCCGTAGTGTAGCCTACCCTAACAGACAGACAAACAAAACATGCCATAGCCGAGGCGCTTTCAAGGGGCCACATTCCATTACGTAGGAAAAAGGGTAATCGATAAAGGCTATCGGTAGCCAACTGTAATTTCATATTATAAGGCAAAAACGCAGAGTAGCCATATCTCAGACTGACCAATGAAAATAAAAGATTAAGATGGGCAGTCTGAGATATGGCTTTTTCTTTGCAACTCTGCCTAGGTCGTCAGCATCCCGGAGCCGCCTCTTCACTGTTGACGTTGAGACTGGTGTTTTGCGGGTACTGTTTAATGAAGCTGCCAGTTGAGGACCTGTGAGGCATCTGTTTCTCAGACTAGACACTGTAATGAATTTGTCCTCTTGCTCAGTTGTGCACCGGGGCCTCCCACTCCTCTTTCTATTCTGGTTAGAGCCAGTTTGCGCTGTTCTGTGAATAGTAGTACACAGCGTTGTACGAGATCTTCAGTTTCTTGGCAATTTCTCGCATGGAATAGCCTTCATTTCTGAGAACAAGAATAGACTGACGAGTTTCAGAAGAGAGTTATTTGTTTCTGCCCATTTTTGATCCTGTAATCGAACCGACAATTGCTGATGCTCCAGATACTCAACTAGTCTCAAGAAGGCCAGTTTTATTGCTTCTTTAAATCAGCACAACAGTTTTCAGCTGTGCTAACATAATTGCAAAAGGGTTTTCTAATGATCAATTAGCCTTTTAAAATGA
Source organism: Coregonus ussuriensis (assembly GCA_031479575.1). Classification (NCBI taxonomy): domain Eukaryota; kingdom Metazoa; phylum Chordata; class Actinopteri; order Salmoniformes; family Salmonidae; genus Coregonus; species Coregonus ussuriensis. The sequence goes on along the minus strand of CM062477.1, from coordinate 46,463,127 downwards.
CAAACTTGGATTAGCAAACACAACGTGCCATTGGAACACAGGACTGATGGTTGCTGATAAATGGGCCTCTGTACGCCTATGTAGATATTCTATTAAAAATCAGCCGTTTCCAGCTACAATAGCCATTTACAACATTAACAATGTCTACACTGTATTTCTGATCAATTTGATGTTATTTAAAAAATGGACAACATGTTTTTTTGCTTTTCTTTCGAAAACAAGGACATTTCTAAGTGACCCCAAACTTTTGAACGGTAGTGTATCTATCTATTTACATCTACGGGGGATTGGAAATTATGCAGACGATTACATTGATGGAAGCTACAATCTACCTGAAATATTAAAGCTGATCTTTAATAAAAATAAAAAATAAACTGCATTTCTGCCTGGCAAGAGCAGCTAAAAGGGTGTTTAGCCCCAGTGGCCCTGCAAGCGCAGAGAGGATATTCTCCGCTGCTGGCCGGCTCTCCAGGCACCATCGCATGAGCCTGAAGACAGAGACTGACATTTACATTTACATTTTAGTCATTTAGCAGACGCTCTTATCCAGAGCGACTTACAGTTAGTGAATGCATACATGTTTTTTTATATATTTTTTTATACTGGCCCCCCGTGGGAAACGAACCCACATCCCTGCCGGCCAAACCCTCCCCTACCGTGGACGACGCTGGACCAATTGTGCGCCGCCCCATGGGTCTCCCGGTCGCGGCCGGCTGCGACAGAGCCTGGACTCGAACCAGGATCTCTAGTGGCACAGCTAGCACTGCGACCAAACTGGTGTTTCTAAAAATGAATTCAAAAAGGCACTGAGCCTAATAAAAGGTATTTTCCGTTTTAATTTAAGTCACAGCCTATATGTGAAATGTATAGATTCAATACAAATCTATAATGATTTAATACAATAAAATGTTGTTTAAAAATGCTGAGCGCTTAACGTCCCTACCAGCCTAGTGTGTCGCACTCGCAAAATGCTTCACAATGTATTTCTTTGTAGGCTATAGCCTTGAAAATAATTGAAATAATATAGGCTAAATAATGAATTTTCATTGCTTGTTAGGCTCCTTGTCTGGCTCCTGACCTATTTACATTTTAGTCATTTAGCAGACGCTCTTATCCAGAGCGACTTACAGGAGCAGTTAGGGTTAAGTGCCTTGCTCAAGGGCACGTCGACAGATTTTTCACCTAGTCGGCTCGGAGATTAGAACCAGCGACCTTTCGGTTACTGGCACAACGCTCTTACCCACTGAGCCACCTGCCGCCCAGTGTTTATATGCTGTTTAATATGACATGTAGCCTATTTGAAATAATGAGCTTTTCTTACAGTCACCTTTTCATGTTTATTAAAATACCTTTTCATTGAAATCATATGGTTTGGTTTCAATACTTCAAAACCAAATATAGATGGGTGTTGGTTAAATGGTGATTTTAATGAATGGAGCGAAGCGCCGCTCCACGAGTGATGAGGGGGATTTCCGACCGCTCACGTGCTCTGGTAGGGGATGGTGTCTAGGGGGTAGGGGCCTTGTTCTGAACAGAGCTTATCTAGTACCTTGTTGGTAGGGGATGGTGTCTAGGGGGTAGGGGCCTTGTTCTGAACAGAGCTTATCTAGTACCTTGTTGGTAGGGGATGGTGTCTAGGGGGTAGTGGCCTTATTCTGAACAGAGCTTATCTAGTACCTTGTTGGTAGGGGATGGTGTCTAGGGGGTAGGGGCCTTGTTCTGAACAGAGCTTATCTAGTACCTTGTTGGTAGGGGATGGTGTCTAGGGGGTAGTGGCCTTATTCTGAACAGAGCTTATCTAGTACCTTGTTGGTAGGGGATGGTGTCTAGGGGGTAGGGGCCTTGTTCTGAACAGAGCTTATCTAGTACCTTGTTGGTAGGGGATGGTGTCTAGGGGGTAGGGGCCTTGTTCTGAACAGAGCTTATCTAGTACCTTGTTGGTAGGGGATGGTGTCTAGGGGGTAGGGGCCTTGTTCTGAACAGAGCTTATCTAGTACCTTGTTGGTAGGGGATGGTGTCTAGGGGGTAGGGGCCTTGTTCTGAACAGAGCTTATCTAGTACCTTGTTGGTAGGGGATGGTGTCTAGGGGGTAGGGGCCTTGTTCTGAACAGGGCTTGTACCTTGTTGGTAGGGGATGGTGTCTAGGGGGTAGGGGCCTTATTCTGAACAGAGCTTATCTAGTACCTTGTTGGTAGGGGATGGTGTCTAGGGGGGTAGGGGCCTTATTCTGAACAGAGCTTATCTAGTACCTTGTTGGTAGGGGATGGTGTCTAGGGGGTAGGGGCCTTGTTCTGAACAGAGCTTATCTAGTACCTTGTTGGTAGGGGATGGTGTCTAGGGGGTAGGGGCCTTGTTCTGAACAGAGCTTATCTAGTACCTTGTTGGTAGGGGATGGTGTCTAGGGGGTAGGGGCCTTATTCTGAACAGAGCTTATCTAGTACCTTGTTGGTAGGGGTTGGTGCCTAGGGGGTAGGGGCCTTGTTCTGAACAGGGCTTGTACCTTGTTGGTAGGGGATGGTGTCTAGGGGGTAGGGGCCTTATTCTGAACAGAGCTTATCTAGTACCTTGTTGGTAGGGGATGGTGTCTAGGGGGTAGGGGCCTTATTCTGAACAGAGCTTATCTAGTACCTTGTTGGTAGGGGATGGTGTCTAGGGGGTAGGGGCCTTATTCTGAACAGAGCTTATCTAGTACCTTGTTGGTAGGGGATGGTGTCTAGGGGGTAGGGGCCTTGTTCTGAACAGAGCTTATCTAGTACCTTGTTGGTAGGGGATGGTGTCTAGGGGGTAGGGGCCTTGTTCTGAACAGAGCTTATCTAGTACCTTGTTGGTAGGGGATGGTGTCTAGGGGGTAGGGGCCTTATTCTGAACAGAGCTTATCTAGTACCTTGTTGGTAGGGGATGGTGTCTAGGGGGTAGGGGCCTTGTTCTGAACAGGGCTTGTACCTTGTTGGTAGGGGATGGTGTCTAGGGGGTAGGGGCCTTATTCTGAACAGAGCTTACCTAGTACCTTGTTGGTAGGGGATGGTGTCTAGGGGGTAGGGGCCTTATTCTGAACAGAGCTTATCTAGTACCTTGTTGGTAGGGGATGGTGTCTAGGGGGTAGGGGCCTTGTTCTGAACAGAGCTTATCTAGTACCTTGTTGGTAGGGGATGGTGTCTAGGGGGTAGGGGCCTTGTTCTGAACAGAGCTTATCTAGTACCTTGTTGGTAGGGGATGGTGTCTAGGGGGTAGGGGCCTTGTTCTGAACAGAGCTTATCTAGTACCTTGTTGGTAGGGGATGGTGTCTAGGGGGTAGGGGCCTTGTTCTGAACAGAGCTTATCTAGTACCTTGTTGGTAGGGGATGGTGTCTAGGGGGTAGGGGCCTTGTTCTGAACAGAGCTTATCTAGTACCTTGTTGGTAGGGGATGGTGTCTAGGGGGTAGGGGCCTTGTTCTGAACAGAGCTTATCTAGTACCTTGTTGGTAGGGGATGGTGTCTAGGGGGTAGGGGCCTTGTTCTGAACAGGGCTTGTACCTTGTTGGTAGGGGATGGTGTCTAGGGGGTAGGGGGCTTGTTCTGAACAGGGCTTGTACCTTGTTGGTAGGGGATGGTGTCTAGGGGGTAGGGGCCTTGTTCTGAACAGGGCTTGTACCTTGTTGGTAGGGGATGGTGTCTAGGGGGTAGGGGCCTTGTTCTGAACAGAGCTTGTACCTTGTTGGTAGGGGATGGTGTCTAGGGGGTAGGGGCCTTGTTCTGAACAGAGCTTGTACCTTGTTGGTAGGGGATGGTGTCTAGGGGGTAGGGGGCTTGTTCTGAACAGGGCTTGTACCTTGTTGGTAGGGGATGGTGTCTAGGGGGTAGGGGCCTTGTTCTGAACAGGCCTTGTACCTTGTTGGTAGGGGATGGTGTCTAGGGGGTAGGGGCCTTGTTCTGAACAGGGCTTGTACCTTGTTGGGCAGGTGTCTGCGCAGGAGTCTGGCTACGCGGTGAGAAGTGAGGATGGTGTGGAGGGACGGACGGTCTTTGGGGTTGGTCTTGAACATGTGTTTGACCAGGTAGTGCAGCTCATAAGGCAGGTGTTGTGGTAGAGGAGGGTAGGAACCACGACACACCTTCATGATCAGACTCTTCCAACTAGGAGCCTGGAACTGAGACGGGGAGGGAGGGAGGGAGGACAGAGGTTTAGGAGGATCCCTGGAAACACAAACCAAACTGACAGACTGGTACAGGCTACACCTCCAGACTGGTACAGGCTACACCTCCAGACTGGTACAGGCTACACCCCCAGACTGGTACAGGCTACGGCTCCAGACTGACTGCTACAGGCTACGGCTCCAGACTGGTACAGTCTACGGCTCCAGACTGACTGGTACAGGCTACACCTCCAGACTGGTACAGGCTACGGCTCCAGACTGACTGCTACAGGCTACGGCTCCAGACTGGTACAGGCTACACCTCCAGACTGGTACAGGCTACACCCCCAAACAGACTGCCACAGGCTACACCTCCAGACTGGTACAGGCTACACCTCCAGACTGGTACAGGCTACGGCTCCAGACTGACTGCCACAGGCTATGGCTCCAGACTGACTGCTACAGGCTACGGCTCCAGACTGACTGTTACAGGCTACAGCTCCAGACAGACTGCCACAGGCTACGGCTCCAGACTGACAAAGGCTACAGCTCCAGAAAGACAGACTGCTACAGGCCACCGCTCCAGACTGACTGCCACAGGCTACAGCTCCAGACTGACTGCTACAGGCTACAGCTCCAGACTGCTACAGGCCACAGCTCCAAAATGACTGCTACAGGCTACAGCTCCAGACAACTGCCACAGGCTACGGCTCCAGAGTGAGAGAGAGAGTGTGTGTGTGTGTGTGTGTGTGTGTGTGTGTGTGTGTGTGTGTGTGTGTGTGTGTGTGTGTGTGTGTGAGTGTACCGGGTGTCGCAGGGTGCAGAGCTCGTAGAGGACACAGCCGAGAGACCACACGTCGCTGGAACACACACAAATATATTCACACAGACGAGAAATTACATGGCACCACACGTCACTGTAACACTGACAGAGTTAGATATCACACGTCGCTGGAACACTGACATAATTAGATATCACATGTCACTGTAACACTGACAGAGTTAGATATCACACATCCCACGCCTCCCTTGGCTAAGTTTAAAGTTAAATATATTATTTCTATACAGTGGATTGTAGGGTTAATCAGAAATCTCTAATCATTGATCAATACATTTTCGTATGTCATAGTACAGGGTATTATGATCCTACCTCTTATTATTGTATGGCTTACTGTCCCAGATCTCAGGGGAAACGTAGTACGGAGTTCCAACGTAGGTTTGAGCAAAGGCCTTCGCACTGTGACAGAGAATAACAGGACATCATTAAAGTAAATGATAAATACTATCTAAAATGACTCCATACACTGAGTGTACAAAACATTAAGAACACCTGCTCTTTCCGTGACGTAGACTGACCGGGTGAAAGCTACGATCCCGTATTGATGTCATTCGTTGAATCCACTTTAACCCGTCTCCTCCCCTTCATCTACAATCAGTGTTTTAATTGAGACATGGATTGTGCATGTGTGCCATTCAGAGGGTGAATGGGCAAGACAAAAGATTGAAGTGCCTTTGAACGGGGTATGGTGGTAGGCGTACCGGTTTGGTGTCAAGAACTGCAACGCTGCTGGGTTTTTCACGCTCAACCGTTTCCCGTGTGTACCAAGAACGGTCCACCACCCAAAGGACATCCAGCCAACTTGACACAACTGTGAGAAACATTGGAGTCAACATGGGCCAGCATCCCTGTGGAACGCTTTCGACACCTTGTATTAGGGTCTAAGGCACTGCATCGCAGTGCTAGCTGTGCCACTAGAGATCCTGGTTCGAATCCAGGCTCTGTCGTAGCCGGCCGCGACCGGGAGACCCATGGGGCGGCGCACAATTGGCCCAGCGTCGTCCAGGGTAGGGGAGGGAATGGCCGGCAGGGGATGTAGCTCAGTTGGTAGAGCATGGCGTTTGCAACGCCAGGGTTGTGGGTTCGATAAAATAATGTATGCGCTAACTGTAAGTCGCTCTGGATAAGAGCGTCTGCTAAATGACTAAAAATGTAAATGTAAATGTATTAGGAAGGTGTTCTTAATGTTTTGTATACTCCGTGTATAATTATAGTAATATATAAACAGTTTTAGAAAAGTGATATTTTCAGAAAAGTATTAAATGGCGAAGCATCTTCTAGTACCTGTTTAGAACACAGGCTGAGCCAAAGTCACCCAGCTTCACTGTCCCATTGTCAGTCAGGAAGATATTCTGAGGACAAACGAGAAGGAAGTGATGAAAATAAATGCACAGTAAAACTACATGACTTCCTGTTTCCTTCTGTCACTGACCTGATTTAGAGGTGAAACACATTCAATTTACATTTTAGTCATTTAGCAGACGCTCTTATCCAGAGCGACTTACAGTTAGTGAGTGCATACGTTTTTCATACTGGCCCCCCCCCCGTGGGAATCGAACCCACAACCCTGGCGTTGCAAATGCCATGCTCTACCAACTGAGCTACATCCCTGCCGGCCATTCCCTCCCCTACCCTGGACGACGCTGGGCCAATTGTGCGCCGCCCCATGGGGTCTCCCGGTCGCGGCCGGCTACGACAGAGCCTGGATACGAACCAGGATCTCTAGTGGCACAGCTAGCACTGCGATGCAGTGCCTTAGACCACTGCGCCACTCGGGAGACTACGTGGAAGAGCTGAAATTCTTTTCAGATATAGGCTTTCAATATATACAGTGGTTCCTCAAAACATCCAAGCTTATGCCGCAACAGTTTGTGGTAAACTGCGTAATTCTGTCATTGCACCCCACTGTCACAAGGGGTAGTCAGAACGCTGATCTATCACAGTCTAGGGTCGGCAGGTAGCTTAGTGGTTAAGAGCGTTGTGCCAGTAACCGAAAGGTCGCCGGTTCTAATCCCCGAGCCGACTAGGTGAAAAATCTGTCGATGTGCTCTTGAGCAAGGCACTTAACCCTAATTGCTCCTGTAAGTCGCTCTGGATAAGAGCGTCTGCTAAATGACTAAAATGTCAATGTAAATGTCTAAACTGTGGCGCACAAAAAGGGGGATTTTTCACACCTAGCCGAGCTATTGGACTTCCCTTTTGTAAATGAATGGAGGTGTGAATGTTTCAGTCTAAGAGTCTCTCTAGAATCCTGCATCAGGCCAACAACAACAACAAAAACATATTGCTTGCGGGTGGTCGCGGAGTTGAGAGAGAACTTGGGTAAATACAAAATGGCGCAATTACACTTGAGATGAGAAGTGACATAAAACAAACATTGTAATAAAATAGACTAATGAAGGCAAATTGTTGCTTTACTGAAACACCCAAAGTCATCCAATTGTTATAATAGGATTTGGAATATACTGTTCCAATACGAATTCTTTAGAAAGTATTTTTTTTAGGCCCATTCTTTTTATTCTTTTTATTTTTTTATTTGTCATTTAGCAGACGCTCTTATCCAGAGCGACTTACAGGAGCAATTAGGGTTAAGTGCCTTGCTCAAGGGCACATCGACAGATTTTTCACCTAGTCGGCTCGGGATTAGAACCAGCGACCTTTCGGTTACTGGCACAACGCCCTTAACCACTAAGCTACCTGCCGCTCATTCAAGAGAAATGTACGTGAAAAATGTCAAAAGATGGCAGCCACAGGACGATAAACTTAATATCTGCAACTCACAACGTGACCTTAAAAAGGAAATATGTTGCCAATCTGAAACGTAGCTATGGAAAAAAACGTAAACTTTGGAACTTACCTTGGACTTGAGATCCCTGTGTAAGACACGTTTGTCATGGATGTGCTTCGTACCAGAACACATCTGAGCAAACCACTTCAGAATCTAGTAACACAGAGACATGAAATACAGTCCGAGTGGGATCCTTTCTCCAGAGAATAAACCAGTTAGGGCAGGCACAATTACTGTATAACTGTGTAAATAAAATAAAAGTAAAATAAAACTAAAAAAACATGGACTCTTAACAACGTGATGAAACTTTGTTGAAACAAAGCAAACAAATGAATATACCCCTTATCAACTGCACACACAGTTCACTTTCATAGCAGCCACATACAAACAGCATCATCACTCTGCTGCCTGGTATTGTGATGCGATACATTTAAAATTAGGGGAGGCCAATTTTTATTATACGAGCAAGGCCTTATTTCTATTCCAGCATATTGGATGACTGTCATTCATATTCCATTCACCCAGCTCAATGTAGCATTGATAGGTTTAGGCTACTACATGATACTAGAATTTACCCTGTACTCATCATGAGGTTGCTACAACCTAGCCTATGAAATTAAAGTTTATAACATAGGTGCACACAGGTCGAGAGGCAAATTGGAGTAATCAAGGTGACAGTGACACATTCAATACCGCTTTGCACACTCTCGCTTGCATCTAGCAGATCTAGGGTGTAATCACTCGTCCAAACAAACCATTTTCTATTAGACAAATTCAGGTAGGTCCGTTTAAGAAATGTTTTCAACAGAATCGCCGCAATGAATATATGAATATGCCAAGAGTGTGCAAAGCTGTCATCAAGGAATCTCAAATATAAAATATATTTTGATTTGTTTAACAGTTTTTTGGTTACTACATGATTCCATATGTATTATTTCATAGTTTTGATGTCTTCACTATTATTCTACAATGTAGAAAATAGTAAAAATAAAGAAAAACCCTGGAATGAGTAGGTGTGTCCAAACTTTTCACTGGTAGTACTCATTCCAGGTTTTGCTTTATTTTTTTATATACAGTTGAAGTCGGAAGTTTACATACACTTAGGTTGGAGTCATTAAAACTCGTTTATCAACCACTCCACAAATGTCTTGTTAACAAACTACAGTTTTGGCAAGTCGGTTAGGACATCTACTTTGTGCATGACAAGTATTTTTTGTTTACAGACAGATTATTTCACTTATAATTCACTGTATCACAATTCCAGTGGGTCAGAAGTTTACATACACTAAGTTGACTGTGCCTTTAAACAGCTTGGAAAATTCCAGAAAATGATGTCATGGCTTTAGAAGCTTCTGATAGGCTAATTGACATCATTTGAGTCAATTGGAGGTGTACCTGTGGATGTATTTCAAGGCCTACCTTCAAACTCAGTGCCTCTTTGCTTGAAATCATGGGAAAATCTAAAGAAATCAGCCAATACCTCAGAAAATAAATTGTAGACCTCCACAAGTCTGGTTCATCCTTGTGAGCAATTTCCAAACGCCTGAAGGTACCACGTTCATCAGTACAAACAACAGTACGCAAGTATAAACACCATGGGACCACGCAGCCGTCAAACCGCTCAGGAAGGAGACGCGTTCTGTCTCCTAGAGATTAACGTACTTTTGTGCCAAAAGTGCAAATCAATCCCAGAACAGCAGCAAAGGACCTTGTGAAGATGCTGGAGGAAACAGGTACAAAAGTATCTATATTCACAGTAAAACAAGTCCTATATCGACATAACCTGAAAGGCCGCTCAGCAAGGAAGAAGCACTGCTCCAAAACCGCCATAAATAAGCCAGACTATGGTTTGCAACTGCACATGGGGACAAAGATCATACTTTTTGGAGAAATGTCCTCTGGTCTGATGAAACAAAAATAGAACTGTTTGGCCATAATGACCATCGTTATGTTTGGAGGAAAAAGGGGAACGCTTGCAAGCTGAAGAACACCATCCCAACCGTGAAGCACGGGGGTGGCAGCATCATGCTGTGGGGGTGCTTTGCTGCAGGAGGGACTGGTGCACTTCACAAAATAGATGGCATCATGAGGAAGGACAATTATGTGGATATATTGAAGCAACATCTGAAGACATCAGTCAGGAAGTTAAAGCTTGGTCGCAAATAGGTCTTCCAAATGGACAATGACCCCAAGCATACTTCCCAAGTTGTGGCAAAATGGCTTAAGGACAACAAAGTCAAGGTATTAGAGTGGCCATCAAAGCCCTGACCTCAATCCAATAGAACATTTGTGGGCAGAACTGAAAAAGCGTGTGTGAGCAAGGAGGCCTACAAACCTGACTCAGTTACACCAGCTCTGTCAGGAGGAATGGGCCAAAATTCACCCAACTTATTGTGGGAAGCTTGTGGAAGGCTACCCGAAACGTTTGACCCAAGCTAAACATTTTAAAGGCAATGCTACCAAATACTAATTGAGTGTATGTAAACTTCTGACCCACTGGGAATGTGATGAAATAAATAAAAGCTGAAATAAATCATTCTCTCTACTATTATTCTGACATTTCACATTCTTAAAATAAAAGTGGTGACCCTAATTGACCTAAGACATGGAATTTTTACTAAGATTCCCCCCCCCAAAAAAATTAAATAAATGAAAATAAATACAATTAATAATAAACAAAATATTAAAAAATATTACAAAAATATTAAAATTGAAATGTATTTGGCTAAGGTGTATGTAAACTTCCGACTTCAACTGTGTGTATATATATATATATATATATATTATTTTTTAAATGATATTCAAATGGTTTTACCGAGACCTCGTCATTTGGCTGGCCAATTACAGTCATCCAAAATTCCACGTTCGTCACATCCCTACCAGTTAGTGTTTTCAAAACAGTGGGAAACCATATACTGGTCTACTATTTGAGATTTGCATTTGGCCGAGTTAGCTAATTAACCAAATTCATTTATGAATGAAGGTGTCATACTGTGTCCTGTGAGAACAGTGTGTTTTTCTGTTGCTGTATCCTTTGGAGCAGGTCCCCCCCGCCACAGAACTCCATTACTATGTACAGGTGGCCATCACCTACAGGAGACAAGACACCAGCTCTACTTCACATACACAGACTTCATATCACATTCATAAGCAATACATACCCAATTACATACATAAGCAGAACAAAAAGCATCCCACTGGGCACAGACGTCAAGTTCAACGTCTAGTTTTGATTTACATTTTGGTTGAGTTGTCAACTAAATGTGAATTCAACATGAAATCAACAAAAAAAATGTCACCATGTCATTGGATTTAGGTTAAAAGTGGGGTGAAAAAAATGATCAAATGCCCTTACTGATGTCTTTTCAAATCTAAAATCAGTTTTCCATGTTGATTCAATGTCATCTCATTGAATTTTGTTGTTGAACCAGTTTTTGAACCAGTTTTTGCCCAGTGGGATTGCATAATCTTACAAGGATGGCAGTATCAAAGCAGTTGCATTTCACAATCAAGATAGCCACAGTGAAACTGTCTACCTTCAAAAGAGTCCCTGAAGGCCACTATGCTGGGATGTTTCATCCTGGACAGGAGTACAGCTTCTCTTCTGGTGTTCTCCATCTTGGATTGCATCTGAAAAAGACAGTTATTACTTAGCTCTGGTCCAGAATCTTAAGAAGCCTTGAAGACGACTCTGGACCAGAGGTAGTTATTATGATAAATGCATACATATACAGTACCAGTCAAAAGTTTGGACACACCTACTCATTCGTGAAGAGGGCACGACAAAGCCTATTCCTCCTCAGGAGACTGAAAAGATTTGGCATGGGTCCTCAGATCCTCAAAAAATTCTACAGCTGCACCATCGAGAGCATCCTGACTGGTTGCATCACCGCCTGGTATGGCAACTGCTTGGCCTCCGACCGCAAGGCACTACAGAGGGTAGTGCGTACGGCCCAGTACATCACTGGGGCCAAGCTTCCTGCCATCCAGGACCTCTATACCAGGCGGTGTCAGAGGAAGGCCCTGAAAATTATCAAAGACTCCAACCACCCTAGTCATAGAATGTTCTCTCTGCTACCGCACGGCAAGCTGTACCGGAGTGCCAAGTCTAGGTCCAAAAGACTTCTCAACAGCTTCTACCCCCAAGCCATAAGACTCCTGAACAGCTAATCATGGCTGCCCGGACTATTTGTACTGCCCCCCCACCCCATCCTTTTTACGCTGCTGCTACTCTGTTAATTATTTATGCATAGTCACTTTAACTCTACCCACATGTACATATTACCTCAACTACCTCAACTAGCCGGTGCCCCCGCACATTGACTCTGCAACGGTACCCCCCTGTATATAGCCTCCCTACTGTTATTTTATTTTACTTCTGCTCTTTTTTTTCTCAACACTTTTTTTGTTGTTGTTTTATTTTTACTTTTTTGGTTAAAAATAAATGCACTGTTGGTTAAGGGCTGTAAGTAAGCATTTCACTGTAATGTCTGCACCTGTTGTATTCGGCGCATGTGACCAATACAATTTGATTTGATTTGATTAGGGACATCAAAACTATGAAATAACACATATGGAATCATGTAGTAACCAAAACAGTGTTAAACAAATCAAAATACATTTTCGACCCATGGGGCGGCGCACAATTGGCCCAGCGTCGTCCAGGATAGGGGAGGGAATGGCCGGCAGGGGATGTAGCTCAGTTGGTAGAGCATGGCGTTTGCAACGCCAGGGTTGTGGGTTCGATAAAATAATGTATGTGCTAACTGTAAGTCGCTCTGGATAAGAGTGTCTGCTAAATGACGTAAATGTAATGTAAATGTCTATTTGAGGTTCTTCAAATAGCCACCCTTTGCCTTAATGACAGCTTTGCACACTCTTGGCATTCTCTCAACCAGCTTCACCTGGAATGTTTTTCCAACAGTCCTGAAGCAGTTCCCACATATGCTGAGCACTTGTTGGCTGCTTTTCCTTCACTCTGCCGTCCGACTCATCCCAAACCATCTCAATTGGGTTGAGGTCGGGGGATTGTGGAGGCCAGGTCATCTGATGCAGCATTCCATCACTCTCCTTCTTGGTAAAATAACCCTTACACAGCCTGGAGGTGTGTTGGGTCATTGTCCTGTTGAAAAACAAATGATAGTCCCACTAAGCCCAAACCAGATGGGATGACGTATCGCTGCAGAATGCTGTGGTAGCCATGCTGGTTAAGTGTGCCTTGAAATCTAAATAAATCACAGACAATGTCACCAGCAAAGCATCCCCACACCATTACACCTCCTCCTCCATGCTTTACGGTGGGAAATACACATGCAGAGATCATCCGTTCACACACACCGTGTCTCACAAAGACACAGCGGTTGGAACCAAAAATCTCACATTTGGACTCCAGACCAATGGACACATTTCCACCGGTCTAATGTCCATTGCTTGTGTTTCTTGGCTCAAGCAAGTCTCTTCTTCTTATTGGTGTCCTTTAGTAGTGGTTTCTTTGCAGCAATTCTACCATGAAGGCCTGATTCACACAGTCTCTACTGAACAGTTGATGTTGAGATGTGTCTGTTACTTGAACTCTGTGAAGCATTTATTTGGGCTGCAATTTCTGAGGCTGGTAACTGTAATGAACTTATCCTCTGCAGCAGAGGTAACTCTGGGTCTTCCATTCCTGTGGTGGTCCTCATGAGAGCCAGTTTCACCATAGTGCTTGATGGTTTTTGCAACTGCACTTGAAGAAACTTTCAAAGTTCTTGAAATGTTCCGTATTGACTAACCTTCATGTCTTAAAGTAATGATGGACTGTCGTTTCTCTTTGCTTATTTGAGCTGTTCTTGCCATAATATGGACTTTGTCTTTTACCAAATAAGTCTATCTTCTGTCACAACACAACTGATTGGCTCAAACGCATTAAGGAAAGAAATTCCACAAATTAACTTTTAACAAGGCACACCTGTTAATTGAAATGCATTCCAGGTGACTACCTCATGAAACTGGTTGAGAGAATGCCAAGCGTGTGCAAAGCTGTCATCAAGGCAAAGGGTGGCTATTTGAAGAATCTCAACTATAAAATATATTTTGATTTGTTTAACACTTTTTTGGTTACTACATGATTCCATATGTGTTATTTCATAGTTTTGATGTCTTCACTATTATTCTACAATGTAAAAAAAAAATTATATAAAGGAAAACCCTTGAATGAGTAGGTGTGTCCAAACTTTTGACTGGTAGTGTAGGTTAACGCCAAAAGGAAAACATGCAAATTGATATTGCTAGATATACAGGTAAGTGCCAAATAATGGAAACAATTGAGTAAATGACTCATTATATTGAAAGCTGGTGGTTCCACACAGTAGGGCAGTATCGCGATACTCGTTAGTATCCTGGCAAGGATACGAAACACGAAGCGGATTTAACTTACGGAAATCAGCCCTAATGTTGGAAACAAACATGTCACATTTATTGATTTTCCAAGCTTTAGCACACAATATTTTACATATAGGTTTGTAAAGGACCAATGAGTCTGGTCTGCTTCCCTACCACACAGGTGTGGTTCCTGAGATAAGAAATTAACAATGTTTAGGGTAATGTATCAAAATACTGGGCAGGCCACGCTGTTACGTTCCCCTGCTAGAAAACCAAAAATGTCACTCAAACAGAAGGGGGAACTAACAAAGAGTCACTGACAACAACCAAAACATAACAGGTGGTTTTAGGAGGGGTTCTGGAAGACACTATGGGGGGGTCCACTGGAAGTTGACTAGCAACAACAACTGGGACCTAAAAGACGACCACCATGAGACCCACTAAATCTGCCCAAGAAGAGGCAAAGACAAGAAAAACCCACAAACTGAAAGACAGGACGCAAACCACAAAGTGGAGCAAAATGAAAACAGGAAAGATCAGATTAAAACATGTTTTTCTAGAAGTCAAATAGAGAGAGACAACTAAAGGTGTTAACGCTCCACATCTATCAAGACAACCGGGGCACTGGGCCAGCCACTCTTAAATATCACCTGGGCCAGCCACTCTTAAATATCACCTGGGCCAGCCAGTCTTAAATATCACCTGGGCCAGCCACTCTTAAATATCACCTGGGCCAGCCACTCTTAAATATCACCTGGGCCAGCCACTCTTAAATATCACCTGGGCCAGCCACGCTTAAATATCACCTGGGCCAGCCACGCTTAAATATCACCTGGGCCAGCACAGGTGAAACACCTTCCCACTAACGAGATCGCAACCAGCACGGGTGTAACACATACTGACTAACGAGGTGACACCAATCGATGCGGCCTACGTGCTAACATAAATGGAAAAACCAAAACCTGTAACAATGCCCCCATCCACAGGGCACTGAATGGTTTGATGAGCATGAAAACGATGTAAACCATATGACCATCTCAGTCACCAGATCTCAACCCAAATGAACACTTATGGGAGATTCTGGAGCGGCGCCTGAGACAGTGTTTTCCACCACCAAAACACCAAATGATGGAATTTCTCACAGAAGAATGGTGTCTCATCCCTCCAATAGAGTTCCAGACCACTTGTAGAATCAACGCCGAGGTGCATTGAAGCTGTTCTGGCTCGTGGTGGCCCAACCAACGCCCTATTAGACACTTTATGTTGGTGTTTCCTTTATTTTGGCAGTTACTTGTTTACTGTATTCCATTCTATGGTAATAGTAACCTACCTTTGGGAGTAGGATCTCTTTCATGACATAGTTCTCATGGTTGGTTCTGGATTGGACCAGCAGTGCCCGACCAAAGGACCCTTCACCTATTACTTTATGGACCGAGTACCCATCCATGGTCACACTGGCATTGACCTGAATGGAGAACAATATATTACTAGAAAGCATTACAATCAATTTGTATGTTGTTATTTTGAATTTATACTAGCCAACAGTGGCGGCTGGCCGATAGAGGGCGCTAGGGCGCCGCCCCCTTAAATAAAATTATTTTTAAAAAAATAAAAAATTTTTTTTTAAAAATAATAATAATAATAATAAAAACATCAGTATGTCAATATTTGTGTGTTTGAAATATGGAATGCACACAGTAATATGTGTAAGATATGATAGAAAATCATATTCGCAACCTTTCCTCTGCCTGTCAAACGCCTCGTCAGCTCTGGGCGATACAGAAAGTGCCCCGAGGAGGCGGGTCTACGTAGCAGTTAAGCCAATTGCTAATTTAAGATATGAATGTATGACATAAAATGTAGCTAATCAGCGATTTTAATTCGAATCCAAGGAGGGCGATTATTTTATCGCCCCAAGCTCGCCCCTGATAAAATAAGGACCGGGCTCCAGTGGCGCCATTTTTACTAGACGACAATGGCGAGCGCAAACGTTACTCCTCCAAGACCCAACCCTAACTCGGTGAAATCTCTCCTCCAAGATCCGTTTGAGAGGAGAACTTTGTCAGAGAAAGTTCGGGTGAAAGAGCTGGGCCCAGATCAACCTGACCTCTCAATCAGACAGCAGGCTAGCGAGAAAGGGAAGCAGTATATGCGCGGCTTCTCCCGTAGCTGGTACACCAGGAAGGCTTGGCTAGCTGGGTGCACTGATGCTAATGCTTTATTTTGCTTTCCGTGCTTGCTTTTTAAAACGACGGGGTCAGATTCAGCATGGACAGGTACCGGAGTGAGGGATATGAAGCACCTGTCAGAGAAGGTAAAGAAACATGAGAACACCAGGGCACACATGGACAACTCTGTAAAGCTAGCTGTATTAGGAAGGGTGAACATTGCTACGCAGCTGGATGACGGCCACAGGATTGCGGTGAGGAAACACAATGAGGAGGTGGATAAAAACAGGCACATTCTATACAAAATTATCGATTGTGTGAAGTTCTGTGGGGCTTTTGAGTTGGCCTTGCGTGGGCACGAGGAGACTGACTCCTCGGACAACCCCGGCATTTTCCGGGGCTTAGTGGATTTTGTTGCCTCCCTCGACAGTGTGCTGGAGGAGCACCTGAAGACAGCTACCGTTTTTAAGGGCACGTCAAAGACGATACAGAACGAGCTGTTGGACTGTATGCTGTCAGTGCTTAAGGATTACATCCTGGAGGAAGTAAAGAGTGCTGATTTTATCGCCATTCAAGCTGATGAGACGACTGACGTTTCCACCCACTGCCAGTTGGTGCTTGTGATACGCTACATCGATGCTAAAAGTAACGTCCAAGAGCGTTTTTTCGTGTTCATTTTGATCGAGAACGCAACCGCCGACACCATCGCTACAGCGCTGCTGGAGAGGCTCAGCACCATACTCTCACATGGACAAAAGGCCAAACTTATTGCCCAGGCTTACGACGGAGCAAGTGTGATGAGGGGAGCCACCGGCGGAGTGCAGCGTAAAATAGTGGATGTGTACGAAAATGCGCACTACGTCCACTGCTATGCACATCAGCTGAACCTCATCATGCAGCAGGCTACTTCACGCATCCCCAGGATCGGCACTTTCTTTTCCGACCTTGCAGGATTTTCTGCTTTCTTCTCCAGGTCTCCCAAGCGAACCACCGTGCTTGACGAAGTGGTTGCGCATAGACTCCCCAGAGCCTCTACAACACGGTGGAACTTCCACAGTCGCGCTGTAAACACTGTGTACGAGTACAGGGATGACCTCCTAACGTGTTTCCAGACCATCAGAGACTCTGGGAACTTTGATGCCCCGACTGTCAGAGAGGCGGGGGGCTTTGTGAGGATGCTCGAAGACGAGGCTTTCTGTTTTTTCCTGGCACTGTTCCACAAGATCATGCCAAATGTGGACATGCTTTTCAGCCAGCTGCAGAAGAGGAACATCGACCCTGTCTTCATTAAAGCACTTGTCCAGAGGTTCACAGACAGCATGCTAACAATCAGGTAAATAACTATATTTACTATTGGCTGATAAAGATGTTGTTAGAAAGATGAATAGTTCACTTACAACAGTTTAAAAGCCTAAATGTGTCTGGTCATCAAAGTGAGTGATTATCATAGAGCCGTCACAATTATATTTGTTTTAGTATTTTAAAAGGAAAGAGAAGACACAATCAGACGTTGATAATAATGCAGGAAAGTACTACACAGTCTGTAATAATTATTCAGGTGTCCACCAGGTCAATTTCTAGAAGAGGCCTAGTTGTTATTGAAGATTAACTTTATTGCTAAGTGCACAGCAGAACAAAATGATGTTGCATCCCTCTCACAAATGTAATAGAAAAAGGCTTTAAAACGTAATAACATCAGTTAATTATGTACATCACAGTTTAAAAGCAGTTACTAGACATAGTTTGTGTGTATATACACACTATCTGTCTGTCTGTCTGTCTGTCTGTCTGTCTATATATATATATATATAAGTCACTGGTTGTGTGTTGAGGGGGAATTACAGTGAGTTAAGAAGTCTGATTGCAAGTTATCAAATTAAACTTTATTTTTTGGACCCAGGGCCTCAATTCCCTCTTTGTGTGGGGACAGCGCATCTGACGAGCAGCAACAGCCCATCAAGCGACGGAGGATGCTGGGACCAGGAGAACAACAGAGGTTGGCTATAGAGGTAAGTTGTGATGTAATTGTCAGTGTTTCCCCCTAGAACTTTTTTCAGGCCTGGTAGTATGTAGCCAAAACCCTGAACAATCAGCACCTTGGTAATCATATACTTGAGTTGGACATAGGCATGTGTCAGTCAGGATCACTTGCATCAAAATAGCTTAATTGCAAATTAAAGCTGATGATGTATCTTTTACAGGTATGTGATACCATCCTGAGTCATGCCAAAGAGAGGTTCTCCTTCACCCAGCACCTCATCAGCGCAACACTATTGCACGGAGAGTTGTTCCCACAACACAGTGTGAAGTTCCCCGATACAGCGCTTGAAACAACCGTGGAGGCGTACCCCATGTTGAACAAGGCCAAGCTCAAAACCGAACTGTCCCTCATCTATGAGAACAGTGAGTTCAAGGCTTGTAGTGGTGCAGTGCCCCTGTACCAGTTCTTCATGGAGAACAACCTTCAGAGCACTTTCACAGAGACTGCCAGCCTCCTCAAGATCCTCATCACCACACCCATGACAACTGCTGAGTCAGAAAGGTGCTTCTCTACACTGAAAAGGATCAAGACCTTCCTGAGAAACAGCATGACACAGGATCGCCTGAACGCTCTGGCCATGCTCTCCATGGAGAAGAAACTTGTCAGGGACATTCCTGACTTTAATCAAAGGGTCATTGAGAGGTTTGCCACTCAGAAGGACAGACGGGCAAAATTCCTGTACAAATAAGATGACAGACACACACACACAGAGCAGCTCTGGCCGCATGTTTCTTTGTATATAGTTGACCTTAGCATAAAAAATCCAGTTATATATGGTACTCTAGAAAGTCTTAATAGTGTCTTTGCTAATATTACTGTATATATGTTGTTTTGTATCAATTAATTGTTGCAGTTCTGGAGCACATTAACAATTAGTCACATTTAGTATGATCATAAAATACTGTATGCTATTCTTCCAGTCAAAGGTTTGAGTTCATCCACTTGATATCCATTTCTATATTATACATCCTTTTATACAGTGTAAGATTTCCTATAAACTTTATAATAATTTCATGTTATTGTCCACTTTCCACTCTGTTCTGACAGCATGCCTGTTGCGTTGCCTGTTTACTACCAATGGTGAAAAGTTCACTTTAAATGCAAATGAAAGGCTTGGGTTTGTGTAATATGTTTTTGCGTAAGAATGCCTCAACTTTTTAATATTGGCATTAAATAATTACTGAATGTTTCACTGAGCACTGCTGTCCTGCAGTTTGTGTTAAAATATATCGCGATGGTTACAGGAAAAAAAAAGTATGGCACAGCCCCACCGAGAATATTTTTCACCAGCCGCCACTGCTAGCCAACTCAGACATTGGGCTGTCTTTAGCACTTTATTTATAAAGTGGGTCAGTCAATTTGACTTCCTGGCTTGGGCCATCACTTGACACATGCTAAAGGTTTCCCCTTTTATTTGCGGTTGAGTTGGCAGTCTGACAATGAAACAAGAAACAGTGTATGTACTACTGTACAAAATCTTGTTCACTAACATAATCAAATATTGAATACACAAGGTTAAAATGCTGACGTGTAGTTTATAGCTTGGTAAGTAACATAAATAAAATGCTGTTTTTACATACTTTTCTTGTAGGATTCTGTCAATATTACCCGCGTGTGTACGGTATTCTTTGTCCACCGCTCTTCCGTATTATTGTATGACGTATGCAAGGCGTAGTCCTTTTAAAGACTGCCCCAATAGCATTCAGCCACGAGATGGCGGTAGAAGCACAGTTATACATCCTGTATGTCAAATAGGATATTTTGAGTTTTCTTTTTACTATAATGTGCACTATCTAGTTACAACTCATGAAATGGTTGCAGAAAAAGTAATAGCCATTTTACCTCAAGTGTAATTAATTACTCAGCAAGGTATCAGTGATACGACTTTCGAGTTAATTGAGATTTAGTCTACTGTCAGACCAAACTTTTCGGAGGATCTCGTATTACACAGCCTGACACTGATTCAAAAAAAGTATCCTCTAATGGCATGTATTGGTAAATAAAGTTCCTTATGCAAATTATCAGCACGCACGTTACAGTAAGCAGTCTACCTTTTTCCAGTAAGCAGTATGTGATACACATGCATTGAAAACATGAATCAGTCTCCATCTCAAACAAACAGAGTAATGTTGACTGTATGGATGCTGAAATGAAGAGCCCTGTCTATCTGATGTAGGGCGGCAGGTCGCCTAATGGTTAGAGCAATAAAACACTTTTTTATGACTAACTCCTAATTTCTGCCCTCTCATCCTCCTACACAACATTATGTTACTGACAGGGAAACGGATCAAATACAGTGAAATGTTTAGTAATTTTCACATTATAAAAAGCAGAGCTCTATCAATGTTAGCTGGATGAGGACACACTGAGCTGTGTAACTCTGAAATGACAGACAACCAAACAAGATTCCTGGTAGGCCGTGATATGGAACAAGATTCCTGGTAGGCCCTACAACCAAACAAGATTCCTGGTAGGCCCTACAACCAAACAAGATTCCTGGTAGGCCCTACAACCAAACAAGATTACTGGTAGGCCCTATAACCAAACAAGATTACTGGTAGGCCCTACAACCAAACAAGATTACTGGTCGGCCCTACAACCAAACAAGATTACTGGTAGGCCCTATAACCAAACAAGATTACTGGTAGGCCCTACAACCAAACAAGATTACTGGTCGGCCCTACAACCAAACAAGATTACTGGTAGGCCCTACAACCAAACAAGATTACTGGTAGGCCCTACAACCAAACAAGATTACTGGTAGGCCCTATAACCAAACAATATTACTGGTACAACCAAACAAGGTTACTGGTACAACCAAACAAGATTACTGGTAGGCCCTACAACCAAACAAGATTACTGGTACAACCAAACAAGATTACTGGTAGGCCCTACAAAAAAACAAGATTACTGGTAGGACCTACAACCAAACAAGATTACTGGTACAACCACACAAGATTACTGGTATGCCCTACAACCAAACAAGATTACTGGTAGGCCCTACAACCAAACAAGATTACTGGTAGGCCCTACAACCAAACAAGATTACTGGTAGGCCCTACAACCAAACAAGATTACTGGTACAACCAAACAAGATTACTGATAGGCCCTACAACCAAACAAGATTACTGGTACAACCAAACAAGATTACTGGTAGGCTCTACAACCAAACAAGATTACTGGTAGGACCTACAACCTAACAAGATTACTGGTCGGCCCTACAACCAAACAAGATTACTGGTAGGACCTACAACCAAAAGAGATCACTGGTCGGCCCTACAACCAAACAAGATTACTGGTAGGACCTACAACCAAACAAGATTACTGGTAAGCCCAACAACCAAACAAGATTACTGGTACAACCAAACAAGATTACTGGTCGGCCCTACAACCAAACCAGATTACACGGTCGCCGGCAAATGTGTGGCGAGCTGGCATTTGTCCCAGCAGTTTTCAATCCATTGTGATTTACTATGATAAAAATATTGACATGAAAACATAAAAAATAGGAAAGTATGCTACTGTTTATTAGACTGACTTGCCTCATGATTTGTCAACTCACGCAAATTGTTGCTGGTTCTGTGTGTGTTTTGACCAATCATATTCACAGAAATACAGGTCTTAGGACCAGGCACAATGCAGGTCTAGCAAAGAGACACTTTCCTCTGGTATTTGTTTAGCCAACCTGGTCTCAGAGCATTTCGTATTATTCTGTACATAAATCATAGACACTCCATTTAGTACATGTTACGTTTCGTATGGTATGTATACATTTTTTATTACAATTCGTATGATATGTTACAAATTGCAATTCGTACAATATGTTACGAATTGCAATTCGTAAGATATGTTACGAATTTGCAAAACGTACAGCTAGCTGGCTAACATTAGCTAGAATAGGGGTTAGGGTCAGTGTTAGGGTTATGGTTAGGAGTTAGGTTAAAGGGTTAGCTAAAATGATTATGGGTTAGCTAATATGCAAAGTAGTTGCAAAGTAGCTGAAAAGTAGCTTAAAAATAGGTAAGTAGTTGCAAAGTTGCTCATTGGCTAAAATGCTAAAATTGTCCATCATGAGATTCGAACACGCAACCTTTGGGTTGCTAGATAGTTGACGTTATACGCCCACCCATCCACCCTCCTTTCACATATCATACTAATTGGTGTTTCCCGGAGTTACATTTACGATGTTACGTCTGGTCGATGAGACCAGGCTGCAGGTCAGATCTGAGACGTTTATTGTTTACGAGTAGGCTGTAAAAGGGTTATGCTTGTGTCAGTTGGTAGTGATGTGTTATCATGTTTGCTAAAATCAGCCTGGTCTCATAGACTGTATGGGTTGAAAACAATACTATTTTTCAGTCTGATCAACTGTAGCGGTATACAGAAGACAGAATGTCCCCATCCTCTCTGGCCAGGGTAAACGAAGAGGTAACGTTATGTATTTAAAGCCCATTTATTTGTGTAAGGAGAAAAAATGTGAATGTGGTCAATTTTGGTTGATATTCAGACTTGGGCTTGCTAGGCTACCTGGACCTTTTCAATCCAAAACTGGATTTAATCAATCAATACAACAGTGATGACATAGACTGTGTGAGCAACTTTTTAAATTTCAGTTGCATAGGCGATGCAAACCTGCATAAAGCAAGCTGAGCCCTGTGCGTTCTATTGGACAATCACAGTTATTGTCTCTGTGTCTGTGTAAAGCAAACCCCGTTTTAAGTTTTAAAATATACAGTGGGGAAAAAAAGTATTTAGTCAGCCACCAATTGTGCAAGTTCTCCCACTTAAAAAGATGAGAGAGGCCTGTAATTTTCATCATAGGTACACGTCAACTATGACAGACAAAATGAGAAAAATAAATCCAGAAAATCACATTGTAGGATTTTTAATGATTTTATTTGCAAATTATGGTGGAAAATAAGTATTTGGTCAATAACAAAAGTTTCTCAATACTTTGCAGGCCTCTCTCATCTTTTTAAGTGGGAGAACTTGCACAATTGGTGGCTGACTAAATACTTTTTTCCCCCACTGTATATATATAATGTAACCCCGTTTAAAGTTTTAAAATATAATTCATATGAACAAGTTCAAGGTTGCTGCAGCTGGACAGGTGAGTTTTTTTCAGGAGTTTTTTATTTTTAAACCATGTGACCTAATTAGAAAAAACTCTGGTCCCATCATAGCCCATACAAAACCTTCTTACAACTGATTAATTAATGTTATACCCTACAGGGCCTGGAGTTTTACCTAGTTGGGTTGCCGGACCCCACCACTCCGGGACATGTGTTGCCACCTCACTAAGCTAAGGACCCTGGGACTAAACACCTCACCTCTGCAACTGGATCCTGGACTTCCTGACGGGCGCCCCCAGGTGGTAAGAGTAGGTAACAACACATCTGCCACGCTGATCCTCAACTCCAACAACATCATTAAGTTTGCAGACGACACAACAGTGGTAGGCCTGATCATGAGACAGCCTATAGGGAGGAGGTCAGAGACCTGGCCTTGTGGTACCAGGATAACAACCTCTCCCTCAACGTGATCAAGACAAAGGAGATGATTGTGGACTACAGGAAAAAAAAGAGGACTGAGCACGCCCCCATTCTCATTGACAGAGCTGTAGTGGAACAGGTTGAGAGCTTCAAGTTCCTTGGTGTCCACATCACCAACAAACTATCATGGTCCAAACACACCAAGACAGTCGTGAAGAGGGCACGACAAAGCCTATTCCCCCTCAGGAGACTGAAAAGATTTGGCATGAGTCCTCAGATCCTCAAAAAGTTATACAGCTGCACCATCGAGAGCATCCTGACTGGTTGCATCACTGCCTGGTATGGCAACTGCTCGGCCTCCGACCACAAGGCACTACAGTGGGTAGTGCGTACGGCCCCGTACATCACTGGGGCCGAGCTTCCTGCCATCCAGGACATCTATACCAGGCGGTGTCTGAGGAAGGCCCTCAAAATTGTCAAAGACTCCAGCCACCCTAGTCATAGACTGTTCTCTCTGCTACCGCACGGCAAGCGGTACAGGAGCGCCAAGTCTAGGTCCAAGAGGCTTCTTAACAGCTTCTACCCCCAAGCCATAAGACTCCTGAACAGGCTAATCATGGCTACCCGGACTATTTGCATTGTCCCCCCACCCCATCTTTTACGCTGCTGCTACTCTGTTTATTATCTATGCATAGTCACTTTAACTCTACCCACATGTACAGTGGGGAAAAAAGTATTTAGTCAGCCACCAATTGTGCAAGTTCTCCCACTTAAAAAGACGAGAGAGGCCTGTAATTTTCATCATAGGTACACGTCAACTATGACAGACAAATTGAGGGAAAAAAATCCAGAAAATCACATTGTAGGATTTTTAATGAATTTATTTGCAAATTATGGTGGAAAATAAGTATCTGGTATTTGGTATGATGATAATATCGTATGGTGAGGTCCCTGGCAAGACCTTCTAACTACTCCAAAACTGTGTGGTTGGTCATTTATAGTCTTGCAAAGCTATACATGGTAATTTATATTTTATAAATGTGTTAATTATACTGATAATCATAAGAAATGAGATTCTACCGACTTCCTCATTCTCTGTCCTGTTGTCATAGAGATGTATAGAAATCGCAACATTGTATCTGTCCCATTATGGGGTCTGAGCACAGACAGCGGCACTGAGACACATACGATTGTAAGGCTATAAATTACCAACCACACAGTTCTGGAGTAGTTACTGGAGCCATGGCCACCTGCCACTAGCCACTTCGAAGGTCCAAAGAAGAGAACCATGTGGACCTCACCACCAAACAAGGGACTCAGCCGAAGAGAACCATGTGGACCTCACCACCAATCAAGGGACTCAGCCAGCCGGGGGCAGCGGTAGGAGTTCTTGACAGTTATGTCATTCACCTGGCGGTAACCAACACAGTGCCTCCATGTCCCATCCTTCTTTTGGACCAACACCACTGGGGAGGCCCAGGGGCTTTTCAGCTGATCTGCGATGGCCTGCCGTCCAGTGAGAGGCGACGGTGGCGCTGACGGATGGGGATGGCTTGGCCTGTGTTGATTCAGTGCTGCACCAGATGGGTACACCCAGCATCTCCAGGGGTGGTGGTGAAGCTATGGTGGATCTCAAACAGCAGATCCCAAAGGTGACGTTGTTGTTCCAACTCCATGCCTTTGGAGTTCTTCTCCCATATGGACTGAATCACCTCAACAGCGACGAGCTCTGCACCTCACGGATCATTTTTCTCGCCCTAGCAGATCTGGTTAGGCTGTTTTAATGTTATCTAGAGCGTTGGTGACTGTAACTGTGCTGCTGGCAACAATTGTATTTTCTTTTTTTGCCGACGTTTACTGACACTGGTCATATTCAACGCGTGTTGAGCATTCGTAAATTCATCAGTTATTCTGCACTCTGGCACACTCAGACGAGAGCGCTCTGAAATCGGAATAGATAGCCAGATTGAATTTACGAACGCACCCTCAATCTGGAGTGCCAGAGAGCCCTCAGTGTGCTCTGGGCGTTCCTAAATTCAGAATGTTGTCAGATTGTCCGTTCATAAATTCAGAGCGTTTCGCTCTCGCAGCGTTCAGAGCACACACTGGATGCTCTGGGCGAGGAGTAACGGTAGCTAACTCTGTTCCGTACATATGTGGGCATTCAAACGAGGCTGAAATGAAAACTAATGGGACTGTAACAACTGTGTTGGCATCAAAATCCAGGGTGTGAACTAAGTTTCGATTCAGCGTTGATTGACATGGTAATGGACCAATAGTATTGGAGAAAAGTTGAAAAAAAACTGACCCCACTGAAGCTGTACGTTAACGTGTGACATGTCACGACTTAACATACAGCACGCATTATTCAACTCATTCTGTGCCGTACAGCCTCTTTCCACCAGGTGGAGCGCTTCTCTCGCAGATTAAAAACAAGAAATGATCAATTGCGAGTGTAAAGTTAATTACTTGTGAGTTCATCAATAGTTAATTCAATCCATTAACTATTGATTCGCGTAATCACCGCGAGCCATCATGACTCTCAAAAACCGTGACACCCACAGTTTAATTGTGAAGATAAATTTAGTGCCGCCCAAAAACCCTATTCAAATTCGACACAAACCTTCAAATAGGTATGTAATGAAACATGTTTGTTTACATTTTAGAGGTGATAAGTTGGACAAATCTGGTTGAAAAAGCCGGTTCCCCACACGACAAATCTCCCCCCCTTCACTATGATGCAGTAGCGTTCGCTTCCCCATCCGCCATTTTTAAAAAGAACCCGGCGGAGCTCCATTGCTTTCTTCAATCATGCAGCAGCGGACAGCATGAAGGTCTCGTCATTGACTTTGCTGGAAAGGGGAGAAATGGTGCTTTACAATGTTATTCATATTACAGTTGACCTGGAAGTATTACATTTTTGGGGCGCTAAAATAAGGTCAAATGTACGGAACAGCACGATGTACAAAAGTGCGTTAGCTACCGTTAGGTTTGATCTGAGCGTTCTGACCTCACAACGGCAGTCAAGCACCCAAGCTAACTGGCTAAAGTTAGCTAGCTTGCTAGCTACTTCCAGACTAAAATGAGAGAACATCTCACTCTGACCATTTTACTCGCCCTAGCAGAGCTGGTTAGGCTGTTTTCATGTTATGTAGAGCGTTGGTGACTGTAACTGTGCTGCTGGCAACAATTTAATTAAGCTTTTTTGCTGAAATCAGAGAAGATGGCCAGACCAAATTTTTTGAACGCACCCTAGGTTGGGGCAGGTTCTTCCAACCCTACCCCCTGAGGGTCGCTACAATATCCTGCACATCCGAGCCTCCTAAATGCAATAAAATAGCTTGTTTTCGTCCTGCATCTTTGACTCTCGAAGCAGTAATGAACAGTTTGAAGCACAGTTCCCGCTCAGCCCAGTCAAAACTGTTCACTGCTCTGGCACCCCAATGGTGGAACAAGCTCCCTCACGACGCCAGGACAGCGGAGTCACTCACCACCTTCCGGAGACACTTGAAACCCCACCTCTTTAAGGAATACCTGGGATAGGATAAAGTAATCCTTCTACCCCCCCCTTACCCCCCCCCCCCCCAAAAAATAAATAAATAAAAAATAAACACATTGTATAGTGGTTATCCCACTGGCTATAAGGTGAATGCACCAATTTGTAAGTCGCTCTGGATAAGAGCGTCTGCTAAATGACGTAAATGTAAAAATGTAAAAGTGTTCAGAAAGTAACTTTTTTTTGCAACACATTTAGGAGATAGAGGCGCTCCAAGTTGACCCATTTTGCATAACCCACCCTATCATGTCTTCATCACTGGAAAAGATAAACGGTTGAGTTCTGATTCTGACTGTAACTCCTTATTTAGAATTTCAGTGAGCTCACTGGCTTTGAGTGTTGACATGTAGAGTGTGGAATCATCCGCATACATTGTCATTCTAGCTTTGTGTAAGACAAGTGACAAATCATTGGTAAAAATAGAGAAGTGTAACGGCCCAAAGCAACTGCCCTGAGGGACACCGCACTGTACATACCTGATGTTAGAGAAGCTTCCATTGAAGAACACTCTCTGGGTTCTATTGGATAAATAACTCTCCAACCATGTGATGGCAGGTTATGTAAAGCCATAGCAAGTGAGTTTCTTCAATAACAATTTATGATCAATAACATCAAAGGCTGCACTGAAATCTAACAATACAGCTCCAACTATCATCTTATTACCCATTTATTTTAACCAATCATCAGTCGTCTGAGTCAGTGCAGTACAAGTTGAATGCCCTTCTCTATGGGCCCGATTCCAATTTAGGAAATTATGCCTTTCTTAAGCCTTTCCTACGCACTTCTCAGTAATTGGTATTCAGACTTACCTTATGAAGGTGCGTTGCAGGCTTTTGCAGGCGTGGTACTCTTGTGCAAGCTGAATAAATGTAATTAAACCTCTGAAAACCCTCCCACTTGCTAGCCAACAGATTTTCTCGTGGAGCTTTCATTCAATAGGGTTTTCAGTACATTTATTTTTAGCCATTCTTTTTTAGAATGTTGTCGAAAGACTAGAATGCATCAAGAGAACGGGTTCAGAAAAAAAGGAATCAATTAAAGAATCTAAATATATTCGTCTTCGTTTCAACACCAACTGGTACATTTTAAAATACTCTTTATCTTGTAGATTATGTAGGCAGATTTTAGGGTTATGAAAGTATGTATGAATCACAAAATATATTGATTAATAAAATACTGTGGTTTGATTCATTCTGAAAATTGCAACATTCAGTTCTTTAACCCATGGTGCTGTTGGAAGATTAGTGTACATAGAATTAGAATAGGGAGAACAGTGTACAATAGTAGGCTATACCCTCGTCTATTGCCTGCACTAACAATGGCCAAGTATTGCGCCATGCGTCAGGTCCAGACTGTTACGGCTTGGTCTGCGCTACGCTCCGTAACGATTTATTTTAGCCTACATGTCTTCTGTATATTATCAACTGCTGCTAATGATCCTCAGCAACAACCACACGGTCGTGACGGCGTTTACACAGGAAGCAAATGAAGGTAAACAAAACAATGTAATTAAAGGTAATGATAATGTAGGCTATAACATCTGAAGGGAGCTAACAGTAAATTGGCAGTTGAATGTATGTTTTTATTAGGCTGATGGTCGATACTGATAGTGGCTAATATTTAACATGACAGAAATAGGAAACAGAGAAAATCGGGGTAGGCTATAGACAAGTTTACGCGCTGTATCCCGGGTGGCGCCATAACTCTACACAAATGCATTTCATTTCCGCCGGAAGTTGTTTGCACAACGTCTGCCGGTGTAAACACAGCGATGTCGACGCTAGCTTGGGAACACGGTTCTACTACTACTACAGCTAGAAAGGTGCCCATTCGCTCAACCACGGCGCCTGACAAGTTTTTGTCAGAACACTTACACCCATCCTTCCGTGGCAATGCCGCAACCCGTCAAGGAGCGGAGGGGGAGGAACTTGCAAGGGACTATTTGGAAACTCTGGGCAACAGCATTGAAACCAAAGGCTTAGTGGTGTGCGAAAAGGAACCGTGGCTTGCAGCATCTCCCGATGGAGTGATAAACAACGACATTCTGTTGGAGATCAAATCACCTGTGATGGGAAACAAGTCACTTGCAGAATTTTTGGCAACAAAGAACTGCGAAATCACAACTGTGGCAAACGGAGATAGGGTAGATTACCATATTGCCTGCAATGGTCCAAAAGGCTACTACATGCAGGTACAAATTGGGATGCACTGCACAGGGCTTCAGCACTCCAAGTTGGTGATCTGGAACAAAACTGAGCACCTAGAAATCGAAGTACCCTACGACCAAGGCTTTGTCCAGGGGCATATCATAAGGCTGCGCACATTCTACTTTGCCCACATGCTCCCGAAAATTGTTGATGATTTTGTTGAGGGAAGGTTACAGTTCTGCAGTAAATATCTCAGCATTTTAAAACCAAAATAAACTGCCTTATTTAGGTCATGCCCACAGGAGCCAACAGATGTCCATTGTTTACATGATCTCTTTATGCTGTGCAATATATCAGTGTGCCTCCTGTTTGAGTGAAAATAAAGTTTGATGTAATTTCAATCCTTAGAGTGCTACAATTTATTTTAACACAGTTCATAATTCATAGTAAGCTCATACTGTACATAAATAACACTGGATTAATTAATTGTTTTGAGGAAACTAAACAAATGGCTTCAACAAGAAAGATTGCGTGTTTAATCTTAACAAGTATTAAAAAGTAAAATACAAAAGCAGCCCACACAATTACATCACTATGAAAATATTCATATATAATATTAAAAAATACAATGCACGCAGTATTTGTTGTGTTTATCTGTATTTAATGAACAACATGGCTGGGTGTTGGTAGACAGGGACACAGGGCAAGATTCTAAACCTCACTGATCAGTGGACTCTTCAGGTTAACTAGGCCAGCACAGATGGTTAAGATGTTGTCCAGTTTCGGTGCCATGCTGATGGGAACATTCTGGGATAAAATCTTAAACACCTTCAGTCTCTGGATTGCTCTTTCCACATGTATGCGGACATTGGCTACTCGCCTGGTGCGTGTCGTCTCCTCATTGGTCAACTGATTGTAGGTGAAAGCAGGGATGTTCAAACTGACCCTTCTCTCATCAAGCAACCCACGGTCCGCCATGACCTCATCACCAGCCCTCAGATAGTCTAGGAACCCACGGTCCGCCATGACCTCATCACCAGCCCTCAGATAGTCTAGGAACCCACGGTCCGCCATGACCTCATCACCAGCCCTCAGATAGTCTAGGAACCCACGGTCCGCCATGACCTCATCACCAGCCCTCAGATAGTCTAGGAACCCACGGTCCGCCATGACCTCATCACCAGCCCTCAGATAGTCTAGGAACCCACGGTCCGCCATGACCTCATCACCAGCCCTCAGATAGTCTAGGAACCCACGGTCCGCCATGACCTCATCACCAGCCCTCAGATAGTCTAGGAACCCACTGTCCATGGTGATAAACTTATCGCTGCTTCTGCCAGCATAGGCATCAGATATAAACATGATTAGCCCATTAGGGGCCACAGCGACGAGATATTTCACAGTGTTGCGTGATTTATACTGGCTGAAAGTGTCACTCCTTGAGTCGTGGTTTGTGGCTCTCTGCATGGCACTTTCAGCACAGTCAATGATGCAGGTGGTTCGAGGGTAGTTCCTCTGAAACGACAAGGGCATGGTGGCACGAATGGTCTCTCTTGGAAGCCAGGGGATCAGGACTTTGAACTGTTCACCCATCACGTCATTCCAGTGACTAATCACAATGCTTGCCATGGATGTAGACACATTGAAGCGGTGAGCAGTATCTCCTAATATTAGGTTTAGTTTTAGTTTCATCAACGTCATAAGTATTTGGTCAACAACAGGAAGGGTAATTGATGGCTTACTGAAAGGCAACAACACCGTCACCAGGGTGAAGAATTGAACCATAAGCACTCCTGTATACAGCCGGGACCTAGCATCATCAATGACCGTGGTGCTGGTCACAGTAGGACCCATTTCTGCCTCGCACTGTGTGGCCTTGTCTACTTTAACAGACTGTGTTGTTGAACAGTAAATGTGATCAATATGTGACGGATCCTCCCATTGGGTCTGGGCATCTCGAAATGTTGGTGTAGCAGGCTCGGCCTCACAGACAGGCTGACAGGTTTCTGGAGCATCTAAAAAGGGGAAGAGAAAACATGGATGGAGCAAAATTAATGCAGGCATAGAGTCCTCTCACTACAAACATCACAATGGAAAAATGTGTACTACAACATTGCACTCACACACACAATCATCATCACAACAGCCTGCCACCTTGCATTGTATTTATGATGTAGACTAAGGCACATGCAGGCAGGCACACACACACACACACACACACACACACACACACAATTAATGATGTAGCTATCGTGGGCATTGTTTGTCCCATCTCCAAAACAATCAACTGCCTTAGCAAAATACCGGTAGCAATGTTAATGTATGACAACTTCTTCATAATTAACAGTATTGTCAGCTTCATAGCTAAAGTTGCTGAACTTACCCTCAGATTCAAGTCTGCGTTTCTTTATCTGGGGGGAGGCAGTGGTCCGCTGGATGAGTTGACGCCTCTTTGGCTGGGGAGGGCGATTGTATCCCAACCACAACTCTGGGAAAGGATTATCCTTGGTAGGTTTTTGGTCAACAAAGTGATAGGAACAAACAAAAACGTTGAGGGGTGGTTTCTTTAGATTCAATGCCTTCAGCCAGGTCCTTGATTCCGAGTCGGTATCAGGCTTGCGAAAAAATGTAAACAATGGAGCGCATGGACATTGCCTCTTCATAGCTGGTTTGTGGTCGTAGCACTCTCTATCTAACCACTCGTTCAGGTGCTTTCTCGAGTTTTTGCAACCAACTACCGCACAAGTCGTTCCCGAACCACTTTTCTTCATGTTGTAATTGTAATTTTTATATCCTCTTTGTCACTGCGATATCAGTGCTTTGTTGGCACAACGGAGCTAGCTAGCAAAACAAACCCAGCCCGGCAGAACGGAAGTGGATTGCATCATTTTTACATTTTTTTTACATTTTTAGTCATTTAGCAGACGCTCTTATCCAGAGCGACTTACAGTTAGTGAATACATTTTTTTTTTATACTGGCAACCCTGGCGTTACAAACGCCATGCTCTATCAACTGAGCTACATCCCGGCCGGCCATTCCCTCCCCTACCCTGGACGACGCTGGGCCAATTGTGCGCCGCCCATGAGTCTCCCGGTCGCGGCCGGCTGCGACAGAGCCTGGATTCGAACCAGGATCTCTAGTGACACAGTTAGCACTGCGATGCAGTGCCTTAGACCACTGCGCCACTCAGGAGTACAACGACGGGAGGAGTTCAGGAAGTAGAGCGGAAACGGCTCAAAAACGTGTCTATAATTAGGACATTCGAGAGTGCCCATCCCTGCAAGTTAAAAGGCTGTAAAATTTAAATTCTGCATAATGTATGTATGAAAAATGTATGCACTCACTAACTGTAAGTCGCTCTGCTAAATGACTAAAATGTAATGGTACAGCATGTCATAAACTTTACTGTGGGAAAGTTGATATGCTTCAGTTTGCTGCCATATGACTGGTTTCACATTTGTCTCCAGCGATTATAAGGTAAAATAGATATAAAACAAATATATATTTTTTAAATATTTTTACTTTTTGTATAACAAAAAAAAAAGTTTCAATTTTTTACTTAACACTTGTTTTTCTTAAAACTGCATTGTTGGTTAAGGGCTTGTAAGTAACCATCTGACAAATACAATTTGATTTGATTTATATTTACAATTCCCTTATCCAACAAGACTAGTAATTTACCTAGTTCTTATCAATAAGTCTTACAGTGCATGGAGAATGGTGTTATTGCTATTGGGGAAAAAATATAAAGTAGATGCTTTTCCCACTTGGAACCGGTAGGTTCGCTAGACTTTATTCATGGTTTCCTCAAATGTAAAGTTGTTGGAATTATGAGGGAATGAAGTCAAGGTCAGAATACGGCGTATCTGTAGTACTCCACAACTTCATCTATTCCATCTCAATTATGGAGCGATTTCAGTGCCAACAGAAATGTTATTTGAATTTTCACATTTTGAATTTGTGTTAGGATATTGAATTTGAATTGAATATTTTTGAGTTCGTAATGCACAAATTGAATCATTACATTCCTAAATTGAACTTTGAATTGAATGAATATATTGCATTCAGGTAAAAAATTATATTTTTATTTAATTCAATATTCAAATTCAATATTTATATATTCAGTTTCAATATGGTAGATATTGCATTCATTTTCTGTGTATCAAGTTTACAAAATATCATTTCAAGTTGACCAAAGTTTTATATATTCAATTTCTCCTTTCAAATTCAGATTCAAAACTGCTCTCAACAACATCCTGGTACTTTGCCAGCCAGGAAAAGTAGAAGAACCATGATAAATAAATAAAAAACTGAACAAATAAATAATGAGTCGTCTTTGGTATTAATATGAACGAACTCTTCTAAGACAGGAGTCGTCTTTGATATTACACCTGATCAAGCACAACGTGGCGCGATGCCACTGTACAACCACTGTCAACGGTAAGTTTTAACTGACTCGCGACGCTAATTAGTGGAATGCAGGATAGGGGGTAATGTTAGCTAGCTAGCTAGAATAGGTTAAAAAAAGCTTGCGATCGCGTGGCTAACTTGGCTGCTTGTCAACTGCGATGTAAACTCTTTGGATAACTAAAACTAAGAGAAAATGTAACACATGGGTTGATGTTTAATTTTATTTCATCAGAGCAACCAAAACGGCACAAAACAGACTTCTTATGAAGGTAGATAGCTATGGTAGCAACAGTTTGCCCCACACCATGGTCTGGTTAGCCAAATCCAGATGTTGAGATGTGTTAACATGTTGCCAAAAAATCCAGCCAATAGCTGGTCAGCCGTTCCTTATCCTCTGCTGCCACCTAGTGGCGCATTTATTTATGCATAATTTATGTTGCTTTACAGTAAGATTGACAAGCTAAGATGGAGGCTTTGAGTTTTGATTTCATTAAAGCTGAGATCTGCAAAAGGTGAAACAGCATCACTGGTCGCCCCAGACACATTAAAGGTGAAACAGCATCACTGGTCGCCCCAGGCACATTAAAGGTGAAACAGCATCACTGGTCGCCCCAGGCACATTAAAGGTGAAACAGCATCACTGGTCGCCCCAGGCACATTAAAGGTGAAACAGCATCACTGGTCGCCCCAGGCACATTAAAGGTGAAACAGCATCACTGGTCGCCCCAGGCACATTAAAGGTGAAACAGCATCACTGGTCGCCCCAGACACATTAAAGGTGAAACAGCATCACTGGTCGCCCCAGGCACATTTCTCATTGTTTTGTTAATCAAACAGAGGAGATGAGCATCCAGTGTTGTGGTAAACAATGTATTGTAGTATGTACTCTGCTGTTCTATCGAGTGTGTAATGATGCACAATGATGTCCAAGGGGGGAAAAAACGGTGTTTCTTTGTTCAAAGGAAAGTCTTTGTTGTTATAATATTTGAAACGGACGTGGCAGTTTCACGACAACTTATTTAAATCGGACCCTTGAAATCCTCTAGGAATTTATTGAGAAACACTGATTTAGATCATGTGATTTAAACTACTGTTAGCTACTGTTATAAGATGCCTTTGGACATTTTTTTTAAATTTTACACAAACATCATATGTTTTTCTTTTTCAGGAAGATGATAAAACACACAATGAGCCCAGAAGACCCCCCGCAGTCCAAGCACCATTCCAAGCCCCAGTGGACCAAGCACAAAGTGGGTCAAGCCCCACTGGACCAAGCCCCAGTGGACCAAGTCCCAGTGGACCAAGCGCAAAGTGGACCAAGCCCCAGTGGACCAAGTCCCAGTGGACCAAGCACAAAGTGGACCAAGCCCCAGTGGACCAAAGCACAAAGTTGATCAAGTCCCGTTAGAGAGACACCCAGACCTCCAGAAAGAGAGTCCATCCCAGTGTGAAGGATCAGGCAAAGGAGGAGGTATATACCCAAATTCTTGC
Source organism: Coregonus ussuriensis (assembly GCA_031479575.1). Classification (NCBI taxonomy): domain Eukaryota; kingdom Metazoa; phylum Chordata; class Actinopteri; order Salmoniformes; family Salmonidae; genus Coregonus; species Coregonus ussuriensis. The sequence goes on along the minus strand of CM062477.1, from coordinate 46,427,722 downwards.
TTGCCTACGAGAACCAGCACCCATAGTCTGATCCATCTGCTACCAAGGGGATGCTACCAAGAGGATGCTACCAAGGGGATGCTACCAAGAGGATGCTACCAAGGGGATGCTACCAAGAAGATGCTACCAAGGGGATGCTACCAAGAGGACGCTACCAAGGGGATGCTACCAAGGGGACGCTACCAAGGGGACGCTACCAAGAGGACGCTACCAAGGGGATGCTACCAAGGGGACGCTACCAAGGGGACGCTACCAAGGGGACGCTACCAAGGGGATGCTACCAAGGGATGCTACCAAGGGGATGCTACCAAGGGGACGCTACCAAGAGGACGCTACCAAGGGGACGCTACCAAGGGGACGCTACCAAGGGGATGCTACCAAGGGGACGCTACCAAGGGGATGCTACCAAGGGGACGCTACCAAGGGGATGCTACCAAGGGGACGCTACCAAGGGGACGCTACCAAGGGGATGCTACCAAGGGGACGCTACCAAGGGGATGCTACCAAGGGGACGCTACCAAGGGGATGCTACCAAGGGGACGCTACCAAGGGGACGCTACCAAGGGGACGCTACCAAGAGGATGCTACCAAGGGGATGCTACCAAGGGGATGCTACCAAGGGGATGCTACCAAGGGGACGCTACCAAGGGGATGCTACCAAGGGGACGCTACCAAGGGGACGCTACCAAGGGGACGCTACCAAGGGGATGCTACCAAGGGGACGCTACCAAGGGGACGCTACCAAGGGGATGCTACCAAGGGGACGCTACCAAGGGGATGCTACCAAGAAGATGCTACCAAGGGAATGCTACCAAGGGGACGCTACCAAGGGGACGCTACCAAGGGGATGCTACCAAGAAGATGCTACCAAGGGAATGCTACCAAGGGGACGCTACCAAGAGGACGCTACCAAGGGGATGCTACCAAGAGGACGCTACCAAGGGGATGCTACCAAGGGGACGCTACCAAGGGGACGCTACCAAGGGGATGCTACCAAGGGGATGCTACCAAGACTTCGATAGATTGACAAAAGTGGACATCCAGCAATTGCTGCTTAAGTATTTTTTTAAAGATTTAAGTAGTGAGTGAGAATTGAGAGAGCAGAGATATTGAAATGTTGAATTGTATGTTTATTTGTGATTATGTATCTATTGTGTATACAGTTGAAGTCGGAAGTTTACATACACTTAGGTTGGAGTCATTAAAACTCATTTTTTAAACCATTCCACAAATTTCTTGTTAACAAACTATAGTTTTGGCAAGTCGGTTAGGACATCTACTTTGTGCATGACACAAGTAATTTTTCCAACAATTGTTTACAGACAGATTATTTCACTTATAATTCACTATATCACAATTCCAGTGGGTCAGAATTTTACATACACTAAGTTGACTGTGCCTTTAAACAGCTTGGAAAATTCCAGAAAATGATGTCATGGCTTTAGAAGCTTATGATAGGCTAATTGACATAATTTGAGTCAATTGGAGGTGTACCTGTGGATGTATTTCAAGGCCTACCTTCAAACTCAGTGCCTCTTTGCTTGACATCATGGGAAAATCAAAATAAATCAGCCAAGACCTCAGAAAAGAAATTGTAGACCTCCACAAGTCTGGTTCATTCTTGGGAGCAATTTCCAAATGCCTGAAGGTACCACGTTCATCTGTACAAACAATAGTACGCAAGTATAAACACCATGGGACCACGCAGCCGTCATACCGCTTAGGAAGGAGACATGTTCTGTCTCCTAGAGATTATCGTACTTTGGTGCGAGAAGTGCAAATCAATCACAAATCAACAGCAAAGGACCTTGTGAAGATGCTGGAGGAAACAGGTACAAAAGTATCTATATCCACAGTAAAACAAGTCCTATATCAACATAACCTGAAAGGCCGCTCAGCAAGGAAGATGCCACTGCTCCAAAACAGCCATAAAAAAGCCAGACTACGGTTTGCAACTGCACATGGGGACAAAGATCGTACTTTTTGGAGAAATGTCCTCTGGTCTGATGAAACAAAAATAGAACTGTTTGGCCATAATGACCATCGTTATGTTTGGAGGAAAAAGGTGGTGCTTGCAAGCCGAAGAACACCATCCCAACCGTGAAGCACGGGGGTGGCAGCATCATGCTGTGGGGGTGCTTTGCTGCAGGAGGGACTGGTGCACTTCACAAAATAGATGGCATCATGAGGAAGGACAATTATGTGGATATATTGAAGCAACATCTCAAGACATCAGTCAGGAAGTTAAAGCTTGGTCGCAAATGGGTCTTCCAAATGAACAATGACCCCAAGCATACTTCCAAAGTTGTGGCAAAGTGGCTTAAGGACAACAAAGTCAAGGTATTGGAGTGGCCATCACAAAGCCCTGACCTCAATCCAATAGAACATTTGTGGGCAGAACTGAAAAAGCGTGTGCGAGCAAGCAGGCCTACAAACCTGACTCAGTTACACCAGCTCTGTCAGGAGGAATGGGCCAAAATTCACCCAACTTAATGTGGGAAGCTTGTGGAAGGCTACCCGAAACGTTTGACGTTTGACGCAAGTTAAACAATTTAAAGGCAATGCTACCAAATACTAATTGAGTGTATGTAAACTTCTGACCCACTGGGAATGTGATGAAAGAAATAAAAGCTGAAATAAATCACTCTCTACTATTATTATTCTGACATTTCACATTCTTAAAATAAAGTGGTGATCCTAACTGACCTAAGACAGGTAATTTGTACTAGGATTAAATGTCAGGAATTGTGAAAAACTGAGTTTTAAATATATTTGGCTAAGGTGTATGTAAACTTCCGACTTCAACTGTACATTAATACATTATTAAATCGATTAACCTACAGTTCTGACTCATTACTCTATACATTACATTTTTATGATGTGGATAAGTTAAAAAATAAAAAATAATAATGCATGAGATGGAATTCAATAGATTTTAATCGATATAGGCTACAAACAGTTGACATACTAGTTTCTGAAATAATTAGAACTACAGCAAGATGGTGTTAAAGTGTGACAATGATTATTGGAAAACGTTCCACTGCCAGCTGACTGCGCCCTCCGGTGAGTTGAAATAGTCCTAGTTCTCGTCTGACATTCTTGGCTTCACTGGCGTAGTTATTGCTGGAACCTGCCCTGATATCCAGCATGGACTCTGACGGAGCCTCGGAGCGCCACTCGCCAGACACCACCACTCCACTCCCCACTTCCTCCCTGTCCAACTCTGGACGCTCTTCCGCGACCTCAGGAAGAGGTGTTTGCGGCCAGGACGAGATCAGGACCGATCTGAACACTTGCCATCGCGTTTTACACACAGCGCCTTGCTCTTGAAAGCCTTGCTGGGGGGAAAAAAAAGCAGAAAACCATGGCATGATTATTATTATTTTGGGGCATTTGGTGTTGTCTTTACGGACAGGTTAGTGCTCATCTGTAATTGAAGATCCTGCTCTCATCTACCAGCTAGGTTCGTAGGGGCTTCAGAGTGTCGGCTTTCAGGGCAAATGCCTTATTATCCACCACAACATACGGCACTGGCTTTGTTCTTAGGCAAGGGGATTGGGTTCGGCATGTCCAGGGTCCCATTCCTAAGGGCTCAGCAAAGGCCGGTCTTGTTCCAAAACACCATCATCACTCACTCTGCTATTTGTCCCCAACATTCCACATATTCCAATTTCAGATCGGCAAGGGACATCAACAACACTATGGAATTCCTGCCCTTGTAGTTGTGGTAATAGGAGCCACTGTGTTGGGGGGAAGATTAGGGGGGGAAGATTACCTGCTTTCCACCCAGAGCGCCTACAATAGTAAATAATAATAATAATATGCCATTTAGCAGACGCTTTTATCCAAATGCGACTTACAGTCATGCGTGCATACATTTTTTATTTTTTTTGTGTATGGGGTGGTGCCGGGGATCAAACCCACTACCTTGGCGTTACAAGCGCCGTGCTCTAACCAGCTGAGCTACAGAGGACCACATAGCTCCTCATATCCTCGGGCTATTGCTTTTCACCTGCAGATAGTCTGTCTTCAGTACACTTTAACGGCGCCTTGCATGTCTCAATGACAATCTCTGAGATGGCATAGCGACTTATTCGGAATACGTTCGCGAGAGATGTGAATGTCTCTCCTGTTAACAGAAAGCGTATAGGGTTTGATGGACTTTCTCATAATATGCCATTTAGCAGACGCTTTTATCCAAAGCGACTTACAGTCATGCGTGCATACATATTTTTTTTTTTTTTTTTTTTTGTATGGGTGGTCCCGGGGATCGAACCCACTACCTTGGCGTTACAAGCGCCGTGCTCTAACCAGCTGAGCTACAGAGGACAGGAGACTGTGTCTTCCTTTTTTATTAGTCGGCCAACCATTCCAAGTCCTTGTCCTTGTCCATGCAAAGCCATGCCCTTCAAATATAAAGACAATAAACGATTAATTTACAATATCACAATGGTAATAAGACAGCTTGATAAATGCAGTGAAGTCAATCATGACAAGTCAGTTAACTTACCGTTGACAGTGGTGGTAAATTGGCATCGCTCAGTGATCACTACTGTCTCTTGCTTCTTCTGCCAGCAAAGATACAGTGGGGGAAAAATGTATTTAGTCAGCCACCAATTGTGCAAGTTCTCCCACTTAAAAATATGAGAGAGGCCTGTAATTTTCATCATAGGTACACGTCAACTATGACAGGCAAAATTAGAAAAAAAAATCCTGAAAATCACATTGTAGGATTTTTAATGAATTTATTTGCAAATTATGGTGGAAAATAAGTATTTGGTCAATAGCAAAAGTTTCTCAATACTTTGTTATATACCCTTTGTTGGCAATGACACAGGTCAAACGTTTTCTGTAAATCTTCACAAGGTTTTCACACACTGTTGCTGGTATTTTGGCCCATTCCTCCATGCAGATCTCCTCTAGAGCAGTGATGTTTTGGGGCTGTCGCTGGGCAACACGGACTTTCAACTCCCTCCAAAGATTTTCTATGGGGTTGAGATCTGGAGACTGGCTAGGCCACTCCAGGACCTTGAAATGCTTCTTACGAAGCCACTCCTTCGTTGCCCGGGCAGTGTGTTTGGGATCATTGTCATGCTGAAAGACCCAGCCACGTTTCATCTTCAATGCCCTTGCTGATGGAAGGAGGTTTTCACTCAAAATCTCACGATACATGGCCCCATTCATTCTTTCCTTTACACGGATCAGTCGTCCTGGTCCCTTTGCAGAAAAACAGCCCCAAAGCATGATGTTTCCACCCCCATGCTTCACAGTAGGTATGGTGTTCTTTGGATGCAACTCAGCATTCTTTGTCCTCCAAACACGACGAGTTGAGTTATTACCAAAAAAGTTCTATTTTGGTTTCATCTGACCATATGACATTCTCCCAATCCTCTTCTGGACCATCCAAATGCACTCTAGCAAACTTCAGACGGGCCTGGACATGTACTGGCTTAAGCAGGGGGACACATCTGGCACTGCAGGATTTGAGTCCCTGGCGGCGTAGTGTGTTACTGATGGTAGGCTTTGTTACTTTGGTCCCAGCTCTCTGCAGGTCATTCACTAGGTCCCCCCGTGTGGTTCTGGGATTTTTGCTCACCGTTCTTGTGATAATTTTGACCCCACGGGGTGAGATCTTGCATGGAGCCCCAGATCACGGGAGATTATCAGTGGTCTTGTATGTCTTCCATTTCCTAATAATTGCTCCCACAGTTGATTTCTTCAAACCAAGCTGCTTACCTATTGCAGATTCAGTCTTCCCAGCCTGGTGCAGGTCTACAATTTTGTTTCTGGTGTCCTTTGACAGCTCTTTGGTCTTGGCCATAGTGGAGTTTGGAGTGTGACTGTTTGAGGTTGTGGACAGGTGTCTTTTATACTGATAACAAGTTCAAACAGGTGCCATTAATACAGGTAACGAGTGGAGGACAGAGGAGCCTCTTAAAGAAGAAGTTACAGGTCTGTGAGAGCCAGAAATCTTGCTTGTTTTTAGGTGACCAAATACTTATTTTCCACCATAATTTGCAAATAAATTCATTAAAAATCCTACAATGTGATTTTCTGGAGAAAAAAAAATCTCAATTTGTCTGTCATAGTTGACGTGTACCTATGATTAAAATTACAGGCCTCTCTCATCTTTTAAGTGGGAGAACTTTCACAATTGGTGGCTGACTAAATACTTTTTTTCCCCACTGTAGCTGTCTGGAAGGGAGTTAGATTTATCATTGTTCTTCTACTTTTCCTGGCTGGCAATGTACCAGGATGTTGTTGAGAGCAGTTTCGAATCTGAATTTAGAAACTGAATTTAGAAACTGAATTTGATGCATAGGAGAAATTGAATATATAAAACTTTGGTCAACTTGAAATGATAGTTTGTAAACTTGATACACAGAAAATGAATGCAATATCTACCATATTGAAACTGAATATATAAATATTGAATTTGAATATTGAATTAAACTGAATGCAATATTCATTCAATTGAAAGTTCAATTTAGGAATATTATGATTCAATTTGTGCATTACGAATAAAAAAATATTGAATTCAAATCCAATATCCTAACATAAATTCAAAATGTGAAAATTCAAATAACATTTCTGTTGGCACTGAAATCGCTCCACCCTCCATCCAAAACGAATATCAGGTGAATAACATGCTATTCTCATGCTTAAGTTCAAGGTCAGAGAGAAAAGTGCATAAAAAGGGAATTAAGTTCAATTTATGCATAATTACCTCGGGTCGGAATCGGGGCCTAAATGCATGCTGAAAGTCAGCAGTTAAATTGTTCTCTGAAAAATAGCATTGTATTTGGTCAAACACAATTCTCTCCATGAGTTTTATAAGAACAGGTAGAAAACGGATTGGGCGACTGTTAGCGCCAGCAAAGGGTGCTTTACTATTTTTAGGCAGGGGAAGTACACTACATTACCAAAACTATGTGGACACCTGGTCGTCGAACATCTTATTCCAAAATCATGGGCATTAATATGGAGTTGATCCCCCCCTTTGCTGCTATAACAGCCTCCACTCTTCTGGGAAGGCTTTCCACTAGATGTTGGAACATTGCTGCGGGGACTTGCTTCCATTCAGCCACGAGCATTAGTGAGGTCGGCCACTGATGCTGGGTGATTAGGCCTGGTTCGCAGTCGGCATTCCAATTCATCCCAAAGGTGTTCGATGGGGTTGAGGTCAGGGCTCTGTGCAGGCCAGTCAAGTTCTTCCACACCAATCTCGACAAACCATTGTCATGCTGAAACAGGAAAGGCCCTTCCCCAAACTGTTGCCACAAAGTTGGAAGCACAGAATTGTCTAGAATGTCATTGTATGCTGTAGCATTAAGATTTCCCTTCACTGGGCCTAGCCCAAACCATGAAAAACAGCCCCAGACCAGAATTCCTCCTCCACCAAACTTTACAGTTGGCACTGTGCATTGGGGCGGGTATCGTTCTATCTGGGAATCTGCCAAACCCAGATTAGTCCATCGGACTGTCCGATGGTGAAGCGTGATTCATCATTCCAGAGAAGGCATTTCCACTGCTACAGAGTCCAATGGGGGCGAGCTTTACACCACTCCAGCCGACGCTTGTCATTGCGCATGGTGATCTTAGGCTTGTGTGCGGCTGCTCGGCCATGGAAAACCCATTTCATGAAGCTCCCGATGAACAGTTCTTGTGCTGACGTTGCTTCCAGAGGCAGTTTGGAACTCAGTAGTGAGTGTTGCAACCGAGGACAGACAATGTTTACGCGCTACAAGCTTCAGCACTCTTGTGGTCCCGTTCTGTGAGCTTGTGTGGCCTATCACTTCGCGGTTGAGCCATTGTTGCTCCTAGACATTTCCACTTCACAATAACAGCACTTACAGCTGACCGGGGCAGCTCTAGCAAGGCAGAAATTTGACAAACTGACTTGTTGGAAAGGTGGCATCCTATGACGGTGCCACGTTGAAAGTCACTGAGCTCTTCAGTACGGGCCATTCTACTGCCAATGTTTTTTTTTTTTTTTTTTTTTTTTTTTTTTTGGGGGGGAAGGATCAGCTTAATATTGCAGATAGATTGTATCTTCTATCAATGTAATTGTCTGCATCACTTCCAATCCCCCATATTTTTTTTTATTTTTTATATATATATATTCCCCTTTATTACTTTTCAACCCCACCATCCTTTCCCTACTTGGAGTAAATTAGTGAACAACAACGCCCAGGCCTCTACTTCCGGTCCATACTCACTATCTACACCTTATGGACAGAGTTAATTTTACAATAATTCTATATCTATATATATATATATATATATATACACATATACATACATATACATATACACATCTATTTATTTTTTTGCTCCTGAACTTCTTCTACTCTCAACCTCTCCGATCATCTTCATGATGTCCATCCGGTTTGCCTCTAAATGCCATATCTTTCTAACTGTGCTCCTTCCCAAAAGCTCCCAACATACAACCTATATACTTATTATGGACACAGTATGCTTACATTATTAGCTATCTTTGTTATTATTTGTTGTTATTTGTTATTAGTCCCATCCTTCAACTCTATTCAATACCTCCCATCTATCTCTTAACACCATCCATATAGGATTTCTATTTGCCATATATATTTCAACCATACTGTGATGTTTTACAAAAGTTCTGAACCTTTCTATTCTCATTGCTTCTACAGATTGTGAATTAAAAATAATTTTTTTTGCTAAAAGTATTATTATATTATTGATTGATTGACTATGACTTTTCAGATCACCCAGTAATGCTATCTGCAAGGTTAGTTCCAGGTAAATATTGCAATCCTTTAGCCATTCCTGGACCTGTGTCCAAAAACAAGCTACAAATGGACAGAACCAAAACAAATGATCTAATGATTCTATCTCTTCACAGCAAAATCTGCAGAGCTGGGAAGATTGTATCCCCCATATAAATAACATTCTATTGGTAGCAAGAATTTTATATAATAATTTAAATTGAAAGATTCTAATTTTTGAATCCGGTGTCGTTTTGCGTGTCAGTTCATAAACACTATGCCATGGGATCGGTATGTCAAAGATCTCTTCCCAACTATTTTGCAATCTATATGGGACTGCTGTCAATCCTTTGGTCCTTAAGTGAAACTGATATACTTTTTTATTTATCACAGTTTTCCTTAACCAATTATGTTCTTTAATGCAAGGCCGACAGACAAGTTCCTTACTTTCTCCCCCTTCAACTTTCCTCTTCCACTTTTGCGGTATGGCTGCAATTATTTGGTTGTAATTTTGGGTAGAGCAGACATTTCCATATGTTTTTATTAGCTGCATGTGCGACATAACTCCACCAGTCCTACCGATGATATCATTTACGAAGATTATACCTTTTTTAAACATTCTGTCAATAAATATAGGTTTTTTGTCAATTAGTATATTTGAATTTAACCACAATATTTGTTGCATTATTTGTTCTGTCGTTTCTGGAGGATTAAATTGAAATTGTAACCAACTTTCTATGGCTTGTTTTAGAAATAGTGACATTTGGGAGATTATTTCCTTTTCAAATAACTGAAAGTGAGAGGTTGTAATCTGAATAAAGGGAAAAAGGCCTTTCTTGAACAGTGGGTGAGACAATCTTACTAATTTGCTTGAGAACCAGTTCGGATTTAAGTATAACTTTTGGATGACTGAAGATTTTAGTGATAGGTCTAATGCTTTAATATTTAATAATTTCTGTCCTCCGAATTCATATTCATTATATAAATATGCTCTTTTAATTTTGTCTGGCTTGCCGTTCCAAATAAAATTGAATATTTTTTTCTCATATAATTTAAAAAACTGTTTGCTAGGCGTAGGCAAGACCATAAGCAAATAGGTAAACTGGGATAATACTAAAGAGTTAATCAGGGTGATTTTTCCACAAATTGACAGGTATTTTCCTTTCCATGGTAGTAAGATCTTATCTATTTTTGCTAACTTTCTATTAAAATTTATTGAAGTGAGATCATTTATTTCCTTTGGGATATGTATTCCGAGTATATCCACATCACCATCAGACCATTTTATTGGTAAACTACATGGTAATGTAAAAATTGTATTTTTTAGTGATCCAATACGTAATATAGTACATTTGTCATAATTTGGTTTTAATCCAGAGAGGTTAGAAAATGTATCTAGATCCTCTATGAGGCTGTGGAGGGATTCTAGTTGTGGATCTAAAAGAAAACATGAATCATCTGCGTACAATGACACCTTTGTTTTTAAGCCCTGTATTTCTAATCCTCTGATATTATTATTGGATCTGATTTTAATAGCTAACATCTCGATGGCCACAATAAATAGATATGCCGATAGTGGACAACCTTGTTTCACTCCTCTTGACAGTTTGAAACTTTCTGAGAAATAGCCATTATTTACTATTTTACACCTAGGGTTACTATACATGATTTTGACCCATTTTATAAGAGATTCTCCAAAATTGAAATGCTCCAGGCATTTATATATGAATTCCAGTCGAACTTTATCAAATGCCTTTTCGAAGTCTGCTATGAATAGCAGGCCTGGTTTCCCATATTTTCCATAGTGTTCTATTGTTTCCAATACTTGCCTTATATTGTCTCCAATGTATCTTCCATGTAAAAAACCTGTCTGATTAGAATGAATAATATCCGACAATACCTTTTTAATTCTATGCGCTATACATTTTGCTAGGATTTTTGCATCACAACACTGAAGTGTAAGGGGCCTCCAATTTTGTAAATGGACTGGATCTTTATATTTTCCACTTGTATCCTGTTTCAGTAATAATGAGATCAGACCTTCTTCTTGAGTGTCAGATAATCTACCATTTACATAGGAGTGGTTAAAACATGCTAATAACGGTCCTCTTAGTATTTCAAAAAAGGTTTGGTATACCTCGATTGGTATGCCATCCAACCCTGGAGTTTTCCCGGACTTAAAGTCTTTAATTGCATCCAGAAGTTCCTCCTCTGTAATTTCACCTTCACATGAGTCTTTCTGTGTGGCTGTTAATTTGACATTATCAATAGGAAAAAAATCTCTACATTTAGCTTCAGTTAGAGGAGATGGAGGCGACTGAAAAGAAAACATATGCTTAAAATACTTTGTTTCTTCCTTCAAAATATCATTAGGTGAATTATGGGTGACTCCGTCAATTGTAACCAGTTTCATTAAGTTCTTTTTGGTAGCATTCCTATGTTGAAGATTAAGAATTTTGTGCATTTTTCCCCATATTCCATCCAGTTTGCTTTATTTTTATAATATATTACACTTGATCTTTCTTGAATAAGTTTTTCCATTTCTTTTTGTTTTTCCTCTAATTTATTCTGAGCCTCTATGTTACAGTTTTTATTGCCATCTATCTGTTCTGTTAGACTTTCTATTTCCTTTCTTAGTATAAACTCTTTTGACCTAAATTGCTTTTGTTTTCGAGATGAGTACTGAATTGCATGGCCTCTAAAGGCACAATGTTTGTCTATGGAGATTGCATGGCTGTGTGCTCGATTTTATACACCTGTCAGCAACGTGTGTGGCTGAAATAGCCGAATCCACTAATTTGAAGGGGTGTCCACATACTTTTGTATGTATAGTGTACGTTAGCTTCCTTCCACGCCTGTGGACACACACTCCTTTAGGCTTTTGTTAAAGATATAGCAAATAGGGGTGGCAATACAGTCTGCTACCATTCTCAATAGTTTCCCATCTAGGTTGTCTGTACCTGGAGGCTTATCATTATTGATGGATAACAATCGTTTTCCCACCTCTCCCACACTAACTTGACCAAATTCAAAACAGCAATCCTTCTCTTTCATTATTAGATATTTTACACAAAAATATGACGGTTCACTGTTCAATGTTGTCATTTCACTACTGAGTTTTTCCACTTTACTAATGAAATAGTCATTGAAATGATTGGCAATATCGAAAGGTTTTGTTATAAATGACCCATCAACTTCAATGAACGACGGAGATGAATTGGGTTTCTGCCCATGATATCATTTAAGGTACTCCAAAGTATTTTTTCCATTGTGTTTTCTGTCATTTATCTTTGTTTGGTGACATAATTTCTTCTTATTTTTGTTAAGTTTAGTCACAAAATGTTTTTATTGACAGTATGTCAACCAATCAGCTGAGCAGCCTCACTTGTTGGCCACCTCATTTCTTTGAACCATACGATTTATCAATTCACCATCGATCCAGGAGTCTCTAACTGTTCTCACACTTAGTTTCTCAAATACACCTAAAACTAAAAGCATTGTATTTGGTTCGAAACATTCTCTAAGACCTAAACCGGAGTTGTGTATAAAGGGTGGGACCATTGAGCAAGTTAGACTCCTAGGTATAACATTGGATGGTCAATTATCATGGTCAAGTCATACTGACAAAGTTGTTGTGAAGATGGGGAGGGGTATGTCTGTTATTTACATGTTACATTGTAGTCATTTACCAGACACTCTAATCCAGAGCAACTTACAGTTAGTGAGTGCATACATTTTTTCATACTGGCGCCCCCCGTGGGAATCGAACCCACAACCCCTGGCGTTGCAAACACCATGCTCTACCAACTGAGCTACAGGGGGAGCCACCAGGGGTCATCTAATGGACTGTGAGGGGACACAAACACACACACAGTCAGACACAATCTAACAGACACATATTTTTTTTTATGTTTGTATTATTAGTAGTAGTTGTATTGTTTGTATATCGTTGTATTTTAAATTTGGGTTCCTGTCTTTGTCTGTCAGTGTATCAGTGTTTTGTTACTTTTTTTTCCATCTACGTAACATTGCAAAAATCAGAAATTTTCTGTCCAAAAATGATGCAGAAAAATTTATCCATGCATTTGTTACTTCTAGGTTAGACTACTGCAATGCTCTATTTTCCGGCTACCCGGATAAAGCACTAAATAAACTTCAGTTAGTGCTAAATACGGCTGCTAGAATCCTGACTAGAACCAAGAAATTTGATCATATTACTCCAGTGCTAGCTTCCCTACACTGGCTTCCTGTTAAGGCAAGGGCTGATTTCAAGGTTTTACTGTTAACCTATAAAGCGTTACATGGGCTTGCTCCTACCTATCTTTCCGAGTTGGTCCTGCCGTACATATCAATACGTACGCTACGGTCACAAGACGCAGGCCTCCTAATTGTCCCTAGAATTTCTAAGCAAACAGCGGGAGGCAGGGCTTTCTCCTATAGATCTCCATTTTTATGGAACAGTCTGCCTACCCATGTGAGAGACGCAGACTCGGTCTCAACCTTTAAGTCTTTACTGAAGACTTATCTCTTCAGTAGGTCATATGATTGAGTGTAGTCTGGCCCAGGAGTGTGAAGGTGAACGGAAAGGCTCTGGAGCAACGAACAGCCCTTGCTGTCTCTGCCAGGCCGGTTCCCCTCTCCACTGGGGTTCTCTGCCTCTAACCCTGTTGCAGGGGCTGAGTCACTGGCTTGCTGGTGCTCTTTCATGCCGTCCCTGGGAGGGGTGCGTCACTTGAGTGGGTTGAGTTACTGACGTGATCTTCCTGTCTGGGTTGGCGCCCCCCCCTTGGTTTGTGCTGTGGTGGAGACCTCTGTGGGCTATACTCGGCCTTGTCTCAGGATTGTAAGTTGGTGGTTGAGGATATCCCTCTAGTGGTGCGGGGGCTGTGCTTTGGCAGAGTGGGTGGGGTTATATCCTTCCTGTTTGGCCCTGTCCGGGGGTTTCTTCGGATGGGGCCACAGTGTCTCCGGACCGCTCCTGTCTCAGCCTCCAGTATTTATGCTGCAGTAGTTTATGTGTCGGGGGGCTGGGGTTAGTTGGTTATACCTGGAGTACTTCTCCTGTCTTATCCAGTGTCCTGTGTGAATTTAAGTATGCTCTCTCTAATTCTCTCGTTCTCTCTTTCTCTCTGAGAACCTGAGCCCTAGGACCATACGTCAGGACTACCGGGCATGATGACACCTTGCTGTCCCCAGTCCGCCTGGCCTTGCTGCTATTCCAGTTTCAACTGTTCTGCCTGCGGTTACGAAACCCCTACCTGTCCCAGACCTGCTGTTTTCAACTCTTAATGATCGGCTATGAAAAGCCAACTGAGAGACCTGAGCCCTAGGACCATACGTCGGGACTACCGGCCGTGGTGACTCCTTGCTGTCCCCAGTCCGCCTGGCCTTGCTGCTATTCCAGTTTCAACTGTTCTGCCTGCGGTTATGGAACCCCTACCTGTCCCAGACCTGCTGTTTTCAACTCTTAATGATCGGCTATGAAAAGCCAACTGAGATTTATTCCTGATTATTATTTGACCATGCTTGTCACTTATGAACATTTTTGAACATCTTGGCATGGTTCTGTTATAATCTTCACCCGGCACAGCCAGAAGAGGACTGGCCACCCCTGATAGCCTGGTTCCTCTCTAGGTTTCTTCCTAGGTTTTCGCCTTTCTAGGGAGTTTTTCCTAGCCACCGTGCTTCTACACCTGCATTACTAGCTGTTTGGGGTTTTAGGCTGGGTTTCTGTACAGCACTTCGAGATATTAGCTGATGTAAGAAGGGCTATATAAAATAAAATTGATTGAAAATTGATTGATTACTTGTCGTGTTTTTGTGTTTTTTTTGTGGACCCCAGGAAGAGCAGCTGCTGCCTTTGCAAAAGATAACGGAGGTCCAAATATGCAAATAAACCCCTAACTATTTGAAATGTCAACCTCAATGGGGTAGGGACTTAGTTCAGGTTAGCAAGGACCATGACACGAGTGGCAAGGAGTGGAATGGGGTTCGGTCAACAACATTACACACGCGTATTCTTTGTGGTCGTCACTATTTACCACAGCCACAAATGGCTACACCCTGCTTATTACTACAACGTATCTTCTTAAAATCTGATTTTAAACCGAACCCTAACCTTAATCAACAATGCTAACCTTAAACTAAGACCAAAAAGCACATTTTAGTTTTTATTTTATTTTTATCTTTACGATATATAGCCAATTTTTGACTATGTGGCTGTGGTAACTAGTGACAACCATTCTTTGTCCACTGCTGTGCTTGTTATTGTGTGACGTAACAAGGCGTGTCCCTGTCAAAATGTAACGCGATTCCAGCTTTAGCCTCTAGATGGGGGTAAAGTACAGTTATACAGCCAGAGCAGCGCCTGTAAAGGTTTTGCATCACAAGACAACACATTTATCCAGCCAGTGTTTTGGACTTGGACTAAATGCCATTTACATTTCTGGTGAATCGTCCTTGAGGCCGATACGTAAAGCTTATTAAAGAGCAGTGATACTATTAAGAGCAGTGATACTATCAAGAGCAGTGATACTATCAAGAGCAGTGATACTATCATGAGCAGTGATACTATCAAGAGCAGTGATACTATCAAGAGCAGTGATACTATCAAGAGCAGTGATACTATCAAGAGCAGTGATACTATCATGAGCAGTGATACTATCATGAGCAGTGATACTATCAAGAGCAGTGATACTATCAAGAGCAGTGATACTATCAAGAGCAGTGATACTATCAAGAACAGTGATACTATCAAGAGCAGTGATACTATTAAAAGCAGTGATACTATCAAGAGCAGTGATACTATCATGAGCAGTGATACTATTAAGAGCAGTGATACTATCAAGAGCAGTGATACTATCAAGAGCAGTGATACTATCAAGAGCAGTGATACTATTAAGGGCAGTGATACTATTAAGAGCAGTGATACTATTAAGAGCAGTGATACTATCAAGAGCAGTGATACTATCAAGAGCAGTGATACTATTAAGGGCAGTGATACTTTTAAGAGCAGTGATATTATTAAGAGCAGTGATACTATCAAGAGCAGTGATACTATTAAGAGCAGTGATACTATCAAGAGCAGTGATACTATCAAGAGCAGTGATACTATCAAGAGCAGTGATACTATTAAGGGCAGTGATACTATTAAGAGTAGTGATACTATCAAGAGCAGTGATACTATTAAGAGAAGTGATATTATTAAGAGCAGTGAAACTATCAAGAGCAATGATACTATTAAGAGCAGTGATACTATCAAGAGCAGTGATACTATCAAGAGCAGTGATACTATTAAGAGCAGTGATACTATTAAGAGCAGTGATACTATCAAGAGCAGTGATACTATTAAGAGCAGTGATACTATTAAGAGCAGTGATACTATCAAGAGCAGTGATACTATCAAGAGCAGTGATACTATCAAGAGCAGTGATACTATTAAGAGCAGTGATACTATTAAAAGCAGTGATACTATCAAGAGCAGTGATACTATTAAGAGCAGTGATACTATCAAGAGCAGTGATACTATCAAGAGCAGTGATACTATCAAGAGCAGTGATACTATTAAGAGCAGTGATACTATTAAGAGCAGTGATACTATCAAGAGCAGTGATACTATTAAGAGCAGTGATACTATCAAGAGCAGTGATACTATCAAGAGCAGTGATACTATCAAGAGCAGTGATACTATTAAGGGCAGTGATACTATTAAGATAAGTGATATTATTAAGAGCAGTGATACTATCAAGAGCAGTGATACTATTAAGAGCAGTGATACTATTAAGAGCAGTGATACT
Organism: Coregonus ussuriensis; assembly: GCA_031479575.1. NCBI lineage: Eukaryota > Metazoa > Chordata > Actinopteri > Salmoniformes > Salmonidae > Coregonus > Coregonus ussuriensis. The sequence goes on along the minus strand of CM062477.1, from coordinate 46,411,182 downwards.
ATCAAGAGCAGTGTGCGGGTTTCTTCTTTTTTTCTCATCTTATTCAACTGTTACCATGGCATCTGCAAAAAAGATAACTCAGATGTGCGAATGCCTTTTGAAATGATGAATCCTCCTCAAAAGATGATGCTGATCAAGTCAAGACAGTTACAAGAATGGAATGAAATGAAGACTAATATTAGCAGGGTCATACAAATGATTCCCTAATTAAATGCAGCATTATAGCCTGTCATCAAACACAAGGCCGACTGTCAATTATGAGTGGGCGTTTCCTTTCTGATCACTATGAACTGACGTAACACTGTATATTTACATTTACGTCATTTAGCAGACGCTCTTATCCAGAGCGACTTACAAATTGGTGCATTCACCTTATAGCCAGTGGGATAACCACTTTACAATATGTTTTTTTTTTTTTGGGGGGGGGGGGTTGGGGGGGGTAAGGAGGGGTAGAAGGATTACTTTATCCTATCCCAGGTATTCCTTAAAGAGGTGGGGTTTCAAGTGTCTCCGGAAGGTGGTCAGTGACTCCGCTGTCCTGGCGTCACTTGGCTCTGATACCAAGACGATCAGTAATTGATTAGCTGTCAGTCATTTTAGTGAGTGGAATTCAAATAAGAAGCATAATGTGTACAATAATAATCTATTTACAACTCACCACAGAGCCAGAAGACTCCAATGTATTTAATAAGCTTCAACAACCAATGAGGATTAAAGTCAGAATTGAAATTCACTTCAAGCCCCGTTTATACCTGGCGCCAACATGCATCTTCGCTCCTGATCTTGTTCACATTATGATTGTGACCACATTTTCAGATAGGCGTCTACACATGGTGTCTGTTATCTTTTCACTATGTCCGCATTGTGACCAGATCTCCTGGTCCCTCCCTGTATGCTAATTATATTACGGATATTCTTTCAAAAATAATATCTGTTTATTTACTTTAAGACACATATTCATGTCATAAGTCAATGGTCCCACGTTTCAATGATTTTCAAAAGGGCGGGACGTTTATGATTTAAATGGCTTCACTGTCCAGATCCGTCTACACTTGTAAGATATTCAGACACAATGCGTCTGACTACCTCCAGAGGTGTTCAGGAAGATCAGATCACAATGTGTCTTTTAATCGTCAACACCGGTCTTCAAATGTGGACACAATCAGGATGTGGACCAAATTAGGACAAAATATGCATGTTAGCAACAGGTATAAATGGGGCTTTGGTCTCCATCTCAAACAAACAGAGAAATGTTAACTCTGTATATGCTGAGATAAAGAGCCCTGTCTATCTGATGACTAACACCTCGTTTCTGCCCTCTCATCCTCCTACACAACATTATGTTACTGACAGGGAAATGGATCAAAGACAGTGAAATGTTTAGTAATTTTCACATTATAAAAAGCAGAGCTCTATCAATGTTAGCTGGATGAGGACACACTGAGCTGTGTTCTCTGAAATGACAGACAACCAAACAAGATTACTGGTAGGCCCTATAACCAAACAAGATTACTGGTAGGCCCTACAACCAAACAAGATTACTGGTACAACCAAACAAGATTACTGGTAGGCCCTACAATCAAACAAGATTACTGGTACAACCAAACAAGATTACTGGTAGGCCCTACAATCAAACAAGATTACTGGTACAACCAAACAAGATTACTGGTAGGCCCTACAACCAAACAAGATTACTGGTACAACCAAACAAGATTACTGGTAGGCCCTACAACCAAACAAGATTACTGGTAGGCCCTACAACCAAACAAGATTCCTGGTAGACCCTACAACCAAACAAGATTACTGGTAGGCCCTACAACCAAACAAGATTCCTGGTAGGCCCTACAACCAAACAAGATTCCTGGTAGACCCTACAACCAAACAAGATTACTGGTGTGCCATTATATGTAGCGTGTTGGGTGAAGCTGTAGGTCATAAGAAAGTGGAAAATCAAAACTCTGACTAGCTAGCTGACATCTAATACATCTAATACACTGACCACTGACTGGGCCTTACAGAAATGAACACTTATATGGCTACGGTGACTTTGACGCTCTTTGTCTAGAGACACATTAAAGTACTTAGCAATGTCAAGAGGAACCTGGACATAGTGTGGAAATAAAAAAAAAACAAGTATGTACTTTCCACACCATCAACTTCCTGTTCATATGATGATGTGTTATGAAATAAGCAGTGAGAAGGGAAGTGATGTTGAGATTAGCTTCACAGATTTGAGTGAAAACGAACCACGTTGGAACATTATGGAGAGCGTCAATGAGGTTTCATCCATGGATCAAGTTTTTACAATGGAATATGAAAATGTGACAGCCAATCAGCACACCAAAGACAGCTCAGGATCAGCTCAGCACTCCAGGAGAAGAGTCTACATATTGGTTGCTGTGGGCTTTGGGTTGCTGTGTGTCCTACAAGTCACTCTTAACGTCTCGCTGCGTTTAGTCGCCAACCTGACTGAAGGGAGAGACCAGTTGGTGTGTGAGAAAGACGTCCGCAAGATATGTCCCCAAGACTGGTTAATAAAGTCTGGCTGCAGTTGTTACTTCATCTCCCCTGACACTAAAAACTGGACTGAGAGCAGACAGGACTGTCTGGACAGAGGAGCAGACCTGCTGATCATAAACAGCAGAGAGGAACAAGCTTTAATCAAAGCATTTGGCCACCGTGCCTGGATTGGTCTGACTGACAGCGAAGCTGAGGGAACCTGGAGATGGGTGGACAAAACACCACTGACCGCAAGTTATTGGATTGAAACCGGCGAACCAAATGGAGGAGCTAATGAGAACTGTGTTGAGATTATTGGGTTTTACAATGACCCAGTATTGGCCTGGAATGATCTACCGTGTAACTATGAAACTCGTTGGATCTGTGAGAGTTCGTTGGATCTGTGAGAGTTCGTGGGTTCTGTGAGAGTTCGTGGGTTCTGTGAGAGTTCGTGGGTTCTGTGAGAGTTCGTGGGTTCTGTGAGAGAGCCAACACGCCCATCCACCGCCACAATCTCTAGATTCAGCCCTAACACCTACAATGGTCTCCACAACATTATCTTAAGCAAGTAAGGCCTATTGATAACAATTCATTAATGGAAAAGCAGGACCTGCATTTATAAAAGTATTGCAATAGTTTTCGCTCTCTCTTTTGACTTCACTCCTTCTCACAGTTCCATCGCTGAACTCTTTATTCATTTTTGTCATGCTCATGTAATAAGTGTTGAATTTCATGTTGTATAATGACCCAGAATCTGCATAGTTCCACCCCTGATTTTACTGTACATTCCTTTTGTTGTTTTAAATTCCCTTTTTAATGTCTCACACTTCCTTATCATCCTGTATTCCCCCTAATCAACATGCCCTGCCTCTCCTGTATTCCCCCTCATCAACATCCCCTGCCCCCCCTTCCTTCCCTGTGAACTATACCCATTTAGAAGAGGAAGGATACTGTAAAATAATCCCATGATCAATCCTACATGTTAAAACCCTTCTAAGGAGTTTATATGGTCACTGGCAGTTTTATTATAAAGGTATCCCACCATTATATTGTGATATGTCTGCATTTCAGTCATTTATGAACTTATCAGTTGATTTGTGAACACTGTACATGCTAGCTAGCTACTGTACTGTACATTTTACTCAGGGGCACAACTTTCACTAGGGATGGGGACGGGGACATGTCCATTCTGAAATTCGATTTTTGTCCCCCCCCCCCCCCCCACAGTTTTATCATTGGAATGTGATGCAAAACAATGCAAAGGAGTGCTTTAGGACCATGCGGACGCCTTCGAGCGGTCGGGTAGGCTGTTTGGAGTGTTCATCCGACAGGATTAAAAAAAAAAAGATGCCTCCCCCCACTGCCTTTGATTTTACTACATGTCGTCATTGGGCTAGCGTGACTATGCCCCCCTATTCGTTGTTCATTTGTACTTTACAGAGGATGTGGAGCACTAGGGCAGCACGCTCTTGTCATTATCAGGTATGTCATGTGTTTTTGTTAAGATATTTGGACAATATTTTACTGTTAGCTGTTCCCAAGATCACATCATGTACTGTAATGTACCAAACACCTGGCTGTCACTGAGAACTTTGGCTGGTCTAGGCCTATAGGCTACTGGACATTTACATGTAATACTGTACATTTCATTTGCATTACATTTTTATGTGAAACAACCTTACTGTTATTGGCCCCTGTGTACATTCACCTCTTTGGCCCCTGTGTACATTCACCTCTTTGGCCCCTGTGTACATTCACCTCTTTGGCCCCTGTGTACATTCACCTCTTTGGCCCCTGTGTACATTCACCTCTTTGGCCCCTGTGTACATTCACCTCTTTGGCCCCTGTGTACATTCATCTCTTTGGCCCCTGTGTACATTCACCTCTTTGGCCCCTGTGTACATTCACCTCTTTGACCCCTGTGTACATTCACCTCTTTGGCCCCTGTGTACATTCACCTCTTTGGCCCCTGTGTACATTCACCTCTTTGGCCCCTGTGTACATTCACCTCTTTGGCCCCTGTGTACATTCACCTCTTTGGCCCCTGTGTACATTCACCTCTTTGGCCCCTGTGTACATTCACCTCTTTGGCCCCTGTGTACATTCACCTCTTTGGCCCCTGTGTACATTCACCTCTTTGGCCCCTGTGTACATTCACCTCTTTGGCCCCTGTTTACATTCACCTCTTTGGCCCCTGTGTACATTCACCTCTTTGGCCCCTGTTTACATTCACCTCTTTGGCCCCTGTGTACATTCATCTCTTTGGCCCCTGTGTACATTCACCTCTTTGGCCCCTGTTTACATTCACTAGTATCATAATGACTAGTATCATAATGACTCCTTTCTGGTAATGTATAAGATGTGTAATTCTGTAGTGTATTATAATTATAATTTTATTATTAAGTTTGTATATCTTTTGTTATCAACAAATATCACTTTCCAGTTCAAATGTTGTCTTTGGACAAAGTGAAGTGTGTGGCTTTCACTTTTTCAACTTTTGCTAGCTTGCAACTTGAATAAAAAACATGCATACAAAATGAATGTGTATAAAACACTTGTCACTCCATGTTTCAAATGAAAGTATGTGAAGTCGGTGTGGGTGTATTTCCAGACTAAATGAAACATTACAGCTTATATTGAATCCATGTTTTCCAGACTTACACCCACGACCATGAACTCTTTAACTTACCATCCATCAACTCCCTTCTTCACCTGGGCTCTTTGATATTTGAGGTTGTCCAGAAAGCATATTCTGACTGTTCCATGTAACCTTAAAAAACCTCAAAACGGCCTCCCGAGTGGCACAGCGGTCTAAGGCACTGCATCGCAGTACTTGAGGCGTCACTACTGACCCGCGTTCGATCCCAGGCTGTGTCACAGCCGGCCGTGACCGGGAGACCCATGAGGCGGTGCACAATTGGCCCAGCATCGTCCGGGTTAGGGGAGGGTTTGGCCGGCTGGGATTTCCTTGTCCAATCGTGCTCTAGCGACTCCTTGTGGCGGTCCGGGCGCCTGCAAGCTGACCTCGGTCACCAGCTGGATGGTGTTTCCTCCGACACATTGGTGCGACTGGCTTCCGGGTTAAGCGAGCAGTGTGTCAAGAAGCAGTGCGGCTTGGCAGAGTCGTGTTTCGGAGGATGCATGGCTCTCGACCTTCTCCTCTCCCGAGTCCGTAGGGGAGCTGCAGCGATGGGACAAGACTGTAACTACAAATTGGATATCACGAAATTGGGGAAATCTTGAATTAATCAACACAGAAAAATGCAGCTTGGAACACATTGAAATGTATTACATGTCCTTCGTCTTACCTCTGAGAGTTCTATTTCAATATCAGATAAGTACATTACTAGCTGTCAATCATTTCAACATCAGATAAGTACATTAGTAAATCAAATGCAAATAGTCCGGGTGGCCATTTGATTGATTGTTCAGCAGTCTTATGGCTTGGGGTAGAAGCTGTTAAGGAGCCTTTTGGACCTAGACTTGGCGCTCCAGTACATTATTAGCTGTCAACATCAGATAAGTAAATCACTAGCTGTCAATAATTTCAACATCAGCCCACTGCATGAGAAGTGGAATATTTCTACAATTTCTCTGAAGCCTGGAAAGGAGTCACAAGTGATGCATACATTGTTGGACATACTCTTCTTTGATATCATTAAATTTACATTTTAGTCATTTAGCAGACACTCTTATCCAGAGTGACTTACAGTTAGTGAATGCATACATTATTTTTTATACTGGCCCCCCGTGGGAATCGAACCCACGTGGCCAGCTACGACAGTGCCTGGATTCGAACCAGGATCTCTGCGCCACTCGGGAGATACATATCATCTTGGAATAAATAAGAGCACATCTTATATATGGTCAGCAGCATCCCACTGCTGGCTTGCCTCTGAAACTAAGCAGGGTTGGTCCTGGATGGGAGACCAGATGCTGCTGGACGTGGTGTTGGAGGGCCAGCAGGAGACACTCTTTCCTCTGGTCTGTGGACGTTGCCCTGTGTAGGGTGCCGTCTTTTGGATGGGACGTTAAACGGGTGTCCTGACTCTCTGTGGCCACTAAAGATCCCATGGCACTTATTGTAAGAGTAGGGGTTATAACCCCGGTGTCCTGGTTAACTTCATACCATCACGGCCACCTAATCATCCCCAGCTTCCAATTGGCTAATTCCTCTCCCCTGTAACTATTCCCAGGTCAGTGCTGTAAATGAGAATAAGTAAACTTACACAGGAAGCGGCACAGGTCCTAATCCAGGCACTTGTCATCTCCCGTCTGGATTACTGCAACTCACTGTTGGCTGGGCTCCCTGCCTGTGCCATTAAACCCCTACAACTCATCCAGAATGCCGCAGCCCGTCTGGTGTTCAACCTTCCCAAGTTCTCTCACGTCACCCCGCTCCTCCGCACACTCCACTGGCTTCCAGTTGAAGCTCGCATCTGCTACAAGACCACGGTGCTTGCCTACGGAGCTGTGAGGGGAACGGCACCTCCGTACCTTCAGGCTCTGATCAGTCCCTACACCCAAACGAGGGCATTGCGTTCATCCACCTCTGGCCTGCTGGCTCCCCTACCTCTACGGAAGCACAGTTCCCGCTCAGCCCAGTCAAAACTGTTCGCTGCTCTGGCACCCCAATGGTGGAACAAGCTCCACCACGACACCAGGACAGCGGAGTCACTCACCACCCTCCGGAGACATTTGAAACCCCACCTCTTTAAGGAATACCTGGGATAGGACAAAGTAATCCTTCTACGCCCCCCCCCTCACCCCCCCAAAAAAAAAAAAACATTGTAAAGTGTTTATCCCACTGGCTATAAGGTGAATGCACCAATTTGTAAGTGGCTCTGGATAAGAGCGTCTGCTAAATTATGTAAATGTAAAAATGTAAATGTAAATACAAAAGATCTATTTTACGCCTATTAGATTCCTCCCTGATACATTTTACTCTTAGTGTGCATCCCAAATGGCACCCTACTCCCTTTATAGTGCACCAATGTTGACCTATGATGCTTTCCAGATTGCACAAGCCTTGGCTACGTACTTACTTTACATTCGACAAGGGCCCACAAAAGCAGAAAGGAGAACAGAAACAGGGAGGTTTAGTGAGAGCAGAACCATAACATTTGATTGAATCAAAACAGTATAATTATTCACTTCATGTGGGGGGGGATTTCCCTTGACATGGTGTTACTCAACGTGTTTTCATTCATTCACACTTCAGTAAGTAATGCATATTTTTTATGACAGATCTGAGAAACTGAACTGGTAGACACATTGGCATTAGCTGTCGAAGCTTCTTTTTTTGAATCATTAATACTTTATTAAATATTAAAGCATTAGACCTCTCACTAAAGGCTTCAGTCATACAAAAGTTATACTTAAATCCAAACTAGTTCTCTAGCAGATTAGTAAGAATGTCTCACCTCATTTTCAAGAATGGCCTTTTCCCCTTTATTCAGATTACAACCTCTCACTTTCGGTTATTTGAAAATAAAATAATTTCCAAAATATCGCAATTTTTCAAAACAAGCCATAGAAAGTTGGTTGCAATTTCAGTTTAATCCACCAGAAAAGACAGAACAAATATTACAACAAATATTATGGTTAAACTCAAATATATTATTTGATTAAAAAAAACTATTTTTGGAAAAAATGTTTTTAAAAGGTATAATCTTTGTAAATGATATCATAAATAGGACTGATGGACTTATGTCGCACATGCAGCTAACAAAAATATATGGAAATGTCTGCTCTACTCAAAATTACAACCAACTAATTGCAGCCTTACCGCAAAAATGGAAGAGGCAAGTGGAAGGGGGAGGAAGTAAGGAAGTTGTCTGTCGGCCTTGCATTAAAGACCAAAATTGGCTTGAAAAATTGTGATAAATAAAAAAGTATACCAGTTTCATTTAAGGACCAAAACATTTACAGCTGTGCTATATAGATTGCAAAATACAGTGCATTCGAAAAGTATTCAGACCCCTTGACTTTTTCCACATTTTGTTACGTTACAGCCTTATTCTAAAATTGATTAAATCGTTTTTTTCCCTCATCAATCTACACACAATACCCCATAGGGCGGCAGGTAGCTTATTGGGTAAAAGCGTTGTGCCAGTAACCGAAAGGTCGCTGGTTCTAATCCCTGAGCCGACTAGGTGAAAAATCTGCCGATGTGCCCTTAAGCAAGGCACTTAACCCTAATTGCTCCTGTAAGTCGCTCTGGATAAGAGCGTCTGCTAAATGACTAAAATGTAAATGACAGAGCAAAAACAGGTTTTTAGAAATGTTTGCAAATGTATGTGTGAAAAAATGAAATATGACATTTAGATAAGTATTCAGACACTTTCCTCAGTACTTTGTTGAAGCACCTTTGGCAGTGATTAGAGACTCGAGTCTTCTTGGGTATGACGCTACAAGCTTGGCACACCTGTATTTGGGGAGTTTCTCCAATTCTTCTCTGCAGATCCCCTCAAGCTCTGTCAGGTTGGATGGGGAGCATTGCTGCACAGCTATTTTCAGGTCTCTCCAGAGATGTTCGATCGGGTTCAAGTCAGGGCTCTGGCTGGGCCACTCAAGGACATTCAGAGACCAAAGAGACCGTTGTCTTGGCTGTGTGCTTAGGGTCGTTGTCCTGTTGGAAGGTGAACCTTCGCCCCAGTCTGAGGTCCTGAGAGCTCTGGAGCAGGTTTTTATCAAGGATCTGTCTGTACTTTGCTCTGTTCCTATTTTCTTAGATCATAACTAGTCTCCCAGTCCCTGCCACTGAAAAACATCCCCACATCATGATGCTGCCACCACCATGCTTCACCGTAGGGATGGTGCCAGGTTTCCTCCGGACGTGACGCTTGGCATTCAGGCCAAAGTGTTCAATTTTGTTTTCATCAGACCGTGCTGTCGTGCCTTTTACTGAGGAGTGGCTTCCGTCTGGCCACTCTACCATAAAGGCCTGATTGGTGGAGTGCTGCAGAGATGGTTGTCCTTCTGGAAGGTACTCCTATCTCCACAGAGGAACTCTGGAGCTCTGTCAGAGTTACCATCGGGTATTTGGTCACCTCCCTGGCCAAGGCCCTTCTCCCCCGATTGCTCAGTTTGGCCGGGCGGCCAGCTCCACGAAGAGTCTTGGTGGCTCCAAACTTCTTCCATTTAAGAATGATGGAGGCCACTGTGTTCTTGGGGACCTTCAATGCAGCAGAAATGTTTGGGTAGATCTGTGCCTCGACACAATCCTGTCTCGGAGTTCTACGGACAATTACTTCGACCTCATGGCTTGGTTTATGCTCTGACATGCACTGTCAACTGTGGATATTGACAGGTGTGTGCCTTTCCAAACAATGTCAAATCAATAGTAGAAACATCTCAAGGATGATCAATGGAAACACCTCAATGTCAAGTCTCATAGGAAAGGCCCTGAATACTTATGTAAATAAGGTCTTTCTGTTTTCTATTTTTAATAAATTAGTAAACATTTCTAAAAACCTGTTTTCGCTTTGTCATTATTGTGGATAGATTGGTGAGGAAAATGTTTTATTTAATACATTTTAGAATAACGTAACAAAATGTGGAAAAGGGGAAGGGGTCTGAATACAGGAAAAGCAGCCAACAAGTGCTCAGCATATGTGGGAACTCCTTCAAGATTGATGGAAAAGCATTCCAGGTGAAGCTGGTTGAGAGAATGCCAAGAGTGTGCAAAGCTGTCATCAAGGCAAAGGGTGGCTATTTGAAGAATCTCAAATATAAAATGTATTTTTGATTTGTTTTACACTTTTTTGGTTACTACATGATTCCATGTGTGTTATTTCATAGTTTTGATGTCTTCACTATTATTCTACAATGTAGGAAATAGTAAAAATTAAGAAAAACCCTTGAATGAGCAGGTGTGTCCAAACTTTTGACTGGTAGTAAATAATAAAACATTTAAAAAAATACTTTGTCATTCCTACTTTACAGTTTGCACTATGCATCGGGGCAGGTAGCATTCTACGTGGCCAATAGTATGTGGACACCCCTTCAAATTAGTGGCTTTGGCTATTTCAGCCACACCCGTTGCTGACAGCTGTATAAAATCGAGCACCGAGCCATGCAATCTCCATAGACAAACATTGGCAGGAGAATGGCCCGTACTGAAGAGCTCAGTGACTTTCAACGTGGCACCGTCATAAGATGCCACCTTTTCCAACAAGTCAATTCGTCATATTTCTGCCCTGCTAGAGCTGCCCCGGTCAACTGTAAGTGCTGTTATTGTGAAGTAGAAACGTCTAGGAGCAACAACGGCCTCAGCCGCGAAATGGTAGTCCAAACAAGCTCACAGAATGGGGCCGCCGAGTGCTGAAGTGCGTAAAAATCGTCTGTCCTCGGTTGCAACACTCACTACTGAGTTCCAAACTGCCTCTGGAAGCAATGTCAGCACAATAACTGTTTGTCGGGAGCTTCATGAAATGGGTTTCCATGGCCGAGCAGCCGCACACAAGCCTAAGATCACCATGCGCAATGCCAACCGTCGGCTGGAGTGGTGTAAAGCTCGCCGCCATTGGACTCTGGAGCAGTGGAAACGTTTCTCTGGAGTGATGAATCACGCTTCACCATCTGGCAGTCCGACAGACAAATCTGGGTTTGGCGGATGCTAGGAGAACGCTACCTGCCCCAATGCATAGTGCCAACTGTAAAGTTTGGTGGAGGAGGAATAATGGTCTAGGGCTGTTTTTCATGGTTCAGGCTAGGCCCCTTAGTCCCAGTGAAGGGAAATCTTAACGCTACAGCATACAATTACATTCTAGATGATTCTGTGCTTCCAACTTCGTGGCAACAGTTTGGGGAAGGCCCTTTTCCTATTTCAGCATGACAATGCCCCTGTGCACAAAGTGAGGTCCACACAGAAATGGTTTGTTGAGATCGGTGTGAAAGAACTTGACTGGCCTGCACAGAGCCCTGACCTCAATCACATCGAACACCTTTGGAATGAATTGGAACGCAGACTGCGAGCCAGGCCTAATCGCCCAACATCAGTGCCCGACCTCACTAATGAGAAAGATGAGAGAGAGGAACTCTTGACTTATTAAAGAGAGGGAACACAGAGAGAGATCATTAAGAGATTGAGATAGAAAGGGAGAGAGGGGGGAAGAGAGAGGAACACAAATAGACTTCCCAGGCAAGGTTGAGGGGTAGAGTACCATCATCCAGGGTTGAGGGGTAGGGTACCATCATCCAGGGTTGAGGGGTAGAGTACCATCATCCAGGGTTGAGGGGTAGGGTACCATCATCCAGGGTTGAGAGGTAGGGTACCGTCATCCAGGGTTGAGGGGTAGGGTACCATCATCCAGGGTTGAGGGGTAGGGCAACGTCATCCAGGGATGCTCTGCATTGTGGGGTAGCAGCTCTTGGCTAATGAGCGTTGAGCGCTCCATGGTCCCACCAGAGCAGCATTCTAAACACGATGACACATAACACACCTAATCTGAACCAAGGGGTCGGTAACATAACACACCTAATCTGAACCAAGGGGTTGATAACATAACACACCTAATCTGAATTGAGAGCAATTTATACTTTATTTTGTTGATAGAAGGTGGGAACACAGCACTGGGAAGCCTATGCAACATGCATGGAACACATCACTGGGAAGCACACGCAACACATCACTGGGAAGCACACGCAACACATCACTGGGAAGCCTATGCAACATGCATGTTATTTTTATCCGTAGATTTAATATAGGGAAACCTAGTCAATCACAACTGAATGCATTCAACCGAAATGTGTCTTCCGCGTTTAACCCAACCAACTCTGAATCAGAGCGGTGCGGATGGCTGCCTTAATCGACTGGGAGTTACTGGCCCAACACTCTTAAAATCTCCAATTTTGAATCCAGACCAAAGGACAAATTTCCACCGGTCTAATGTCCATTGCTTGTGTTTTTGGCCCAAGCAGGTGTCTTCTTCTTATTGGTGTCCTTTAGTAGTGGTTTCTTTGCAGCAATTCGACCATGAATTCCTGATTCACACAGTCTCCTCTGAACAGTTGATGTTGAGATGTGTCTGTTACTTGAACTCTGTGAAGCATTTATTTGGGCTGCAATTTCTGAGGCTGGTAACTCTAATGAACTTATCCTCTGCAGCAGAGGTAACTCTGGGTCTTCCATTCCAGTGGCGGTCCTCATGCGAGCCAGTTTCATCATAGCGCTTGATGGTTTTTGCGACTGCACTTGAAGAAACGTTGAAAGTTCTTGAAATGTTCCGTATTGACTGACCTTCATGTCTTAAAGTAATGATGGACGGTCGTTTCTCTTTGCTTATATGAGCTGTTCTTGCCATAATATGGACTTGGTCTTTTACCAAATAGGGCTATCTTCTGTAAACCACCCCTACCTTGTCACAACACAACTGATTGGCTCAAACGCATTAAGAAGGAAATAAATTCCACAAATTAACTTTTAAGAAGGCAGACCTGTTAATTGAAATGCATTCCAGGTGACAACCTCATGAAGCTGGTTGAGAGAATGCCAAGAGTGTGCAAAGCTGTCATCAATGCAAAGAGTGGCTACTTTGAAGAATATCAAATATATTTTGATTTGTTTAACACTTCTTTGGTTACTACATGATTCCATATGTGTTATTTTATAGTTTTGATGTATTCACTATTATTCTACAATGTAAAAAATTGTAAAAATAAAGAAAAACCTTGAATTAGTAGGTGTGTCCAAACTTTTGACTGGTAGTGTGTATATATAGGGTGTCATTTGGGCGCAGACAGATAAATCCCAATACACCAAGTATATCTAGTATACAGTATTTCCTGCTGTTCAGTGGATGAATGTGTGAACGGTTACATTTTCTCAGCCCCACCCCTCAGCTTTAAAGTCACTGCGAGTGGCGCAGTGGTCTAAGGCACTGCATCGCAGTGCTAGCTGTGCCACTAGAGATCCTGGTTTGAATCCAGGCTCTGTCGTGGGGCGGCGCACAATTGGCCCAGGGTAGGGGAGGGAATGGCCGGCAGGGATGTAGCTCAGTTGGTAGAGCATGGCGTTTGCAACGCCAGGGTTGTGGGTTCGATTCCCACGGGGAGCCAGTATGAAAAAATAAAATAATAATAACGTATGCACTCACTAACTGTAAGTCGCTCTGGATAAGAGCGTCTGCTAAATGACTAAAATGTAAATGTAGGATTGTGACTTTAATACAACCTAGATAAGAGAGTCACAGACAGCAGAAATAATATATGTTTGATCAGTTAATAGATTCACTGCACTTTGCTTTAGTTCAGGAATGTTGAGAAGAAAATCATTGTAAAAATGCACATACTAAATATTGTATATTTAGATAAACAACATTTATTTACACACACACTGAGAAATAACAACAGGGACTTACTTGAAACGTGTATACAAAATGTGTGCTAATATGATAAAATGTACATTATCATACAACTCATAGTATATACTGTATCTACAGAATATGTTAACCCATAACAATGATTAGGCTTTTTGGATCTGAGCAGGCTGTATTTAGGAAGAAGTAGCCCATGTTGGATTGCTTTTACATAATGGAGATTATTGCATTTTTATTAAGTGTTAAAGGGTAAGGATATGAGCCAAAAAAGAATACAGAAACACTCCACAATACCAATGGAAGAAACACTACTTCCTTCTTTATCACAGGTCCACACTACTGCACCACTAAACCACAACAACCAGAGAGATGGAGGAAAAGAAAGAGAGAAAGAGAGAGAGAAAGAAAGCATTCTTTAAAAAGAGATAGTTAGGTACAGTGCCTTGTAAAAGTATTCATCCCCCTTGGCGTTTTTCCTATTTTGTTGCATTACAACCTGTAATTTAAATTGATTTTTATTTGGATTTCATGTAATGGACATACACAAAATAGTCAAAATTGGTGAAGTGAAATGAAAAAAATAAACTTGTTTCAAAAAAGTCTAAAAAAATTAATAACGGAAAAGTGGTGCGTGCATATGTATTCACCCCCTTTGCTATGAAGCTCTTAAATAAGATCTGGTGCAACCAATTACCTTCAGTTAAATAAAGTCCACCTGTGTGCAATCTAAGTGTCACATGATCTCAGTATACATACACCTGTTCTGAAAGGTCCCAGAGTCTGCAACACCACTAAGCAAGGGGCACCACCAAGCAAGCGGCACCATGAAGACCAAGGAGCTTTCCAAACAGGTCAGGGACAACGTTGTGGAGAAGTACAGATCAGGGTTGGGTTATAAAAAAATATCAGAAACTTTGAACATCCCACGGAGCAACATTAAATCCATTATTAAAAAATGGAAAGGATATGGCACCACAACAAACCTGCCAAGAGAGGGCTGCCCACCAAACTCATGGACCAGGCAAGGAGGGCATTAATCAGAGAGGCAACAAAGAGACCAAAGATAACCCTGAAGGAGCTGCAAAGCTCCACAGCGGAGATTGGAGTATCTGTCCATAGGACCACTTTAAGCCAAGAGAGAAGAGCGGCCAGAAAAAAGCCAATTTTTAATGAAAAATATAAGCAAACATGTTTGGTGTTCGCCAGAAGGCATGTGGGAGACTCCCCAAACATATGAAAGAAGGTACTCTGGTCAGATGAGACTAAAATTGAGCTTTTTGGCCATCAAGGAAAACGCTCTGTCTGGCGCAAACCCAACACCTCTCATCACCCCGAAAACACCATCCCCACAGTGAAGCATGGTGGTGGCAGCATCATGCTGTGGGGATGTTTTTCATCGGCAGGGACTGGGAAACTGGTCAGAATTGAAGGAATGATGGATGGCGCTAAATACAGGGAAATTCTTGAGGGAAACCTGTTTCAGTCTTCCACAGATTTGAGACTGGGACGGAGGTTCACCTTCCAACAAGACAATGACCCTAAGCATACTGCTAAAGCAACACTTGAGTGGTTTAAGGGGAAACATTTAAATGTCTTGGAATGGCCTAGTCAAAGCCCAGACCTCAATCCAATTGAGAATCTGTGGTATGACTTAAAGATTGCTGTACACCAGCGGAACCCATCCAACTTTAAGGAGCTGGAGCAGTTTTGCCTTGAAGAATGGGCAAAAATCCCAGTGGCTAGATGTGCCAAGCTTATAGAAACATACCCAAGAGACTTGCAGCTGTAATTGCTGCAAAGGTGGCTCTACAAAGTATTGACTTTGGGGGGGATGAATAGTTATGCACGCTCAAGTTCTGTTTTTTTGTCTTATTTCTTGTTTTTTTCACAATAAAAAATATTTTACATCTTCAAAGTGGTAGGCATGTTGTGTAAATCAAATGATACAAACTCCCAAAAAATCAATTTTAATTCCAGGTTGTCAAGCAACAAAATAGGAAAAATGCCAAGGGGGGTGAATACTTTCACAAGCCACTGTACATGACAGAGAAACAAAGAGAGATTGGTCCATACATTGTGCATATAGGAAGAACAGTCAGGGAGGAGGAATAACAACAGTCATGGAGGAGGAATAACAACAGTCAGGGAGGAGGAATAACAACAGTCAGGGAGGAGGAATAACAACAGTCTTGGAGGAGGAATAACAACAGTCAGGGAGGAGGAATAACAACAGTCATGGAGGAGGAATAACAACAGTCTTGGAGGAGGAATAACAACAGTCTTGGAGGAGGAATAACAACAGTCAGGGAGGAGGAATAACAACAGTCATGGAGGAGGAATAACAACAGTCAGGGAGGAGGAATAACAACAGTCAGGGAGGAGGAATAACAACAGTCACGGAGGAGGAATAACAACAGTCAGGGAGGAGGAATAACAACAGTCAGGGAGGAGGAATAACAACAGTCAGGGAGGAGGAATAACAACAGTCAGGGAGGAGGAATAACAACAGTCAGGGAGGAGGAATAACAACAGTCAGGGAGGAGGAATAACAACAGTCAGGGAGGAGGAATAACAACAGTCAGGGAGGAGGAATAACAACAGTCAGGGAGGAGGAATAACAACAGTCATGGAGGAGGAATAACAACAGTCAGGGAGGAGGAATAACAACAGTCAGGGAGGAGGAATAACAACAGTCAGGGAGGAGGAATAACAACAGTCTTGGAGGAGGAATAACAACAGTCAGGGAGGAGGAATAACAACAGTCAGGGAGGAGGAATAACAACAGTCAGGGAGGAGGAATAACAACAGTCTTGGAGGAGGAATAACAACAGTCAGGGAGGAGGAATAAGGAGGAATAACAACAGTCAGGGAGGAGGAATAACAACAGTCTTGGAGGAGGAATAACAACAGTCAGGGAGGAGGAATAAGGAGGAATAACAACAGTCAGGGAGGAGGAATAACAACAGTCTTGGAGGAGGAATAACAACAGTCTTGGAGGAGGAATAACAACAGTCAGGGAGGAGGAATAACAACAGTCTTGGAGGAGGAATAACAACAGTCAGGGAGGAGGAATAAGGAGGAATAACAACAGTCAGGGAGGAGGAATAACAACAGTCAGGGAGGAGGAATAACAACAGTCAGGGAGGAGGAATAACAACAGTCAGGGAGGAGGAATAACAACAGTCAGGGAGGAGGAATAACAACAGTCAGGGAGGAGGAATAACAACAGTCAGGGAGGAGGAATAACAACAGTCAGGGAGGAGGAATAACAACAGTCAGGGAGGAGGAATAACAACAGTCAGGGAGGAGGAATAACAACAGTCAGGGAGGAGGAATAACAACAGTCAGGGAGGAGGAATAACAACAGTCATGAGGAGGAATAACAACAGTCAGGGAGGAGGAATAACAACAGTCAGGGAGGAGGAATAACAACAGTCAGGGAGGAGGAATAACAACAGTCAGGGAGGAGGAATAACAACAGTCAGGGAGGAGGAATAACAACAGTCAGGGAGGAGGAATAACAACAGTCAGGGAGGAGGAATAACAACAGTCAGGGAGGAGGAATAACAACAGTCAGGGAGGAGGAATAACAACAGTCAGGGAGGAGGAATAACAACAGTCAGGGAGGAGGAATAACAACAGTCAGGGAGGAGGAATAACAACAGTCAGGGAGGAGGAATAACAACAGTCAGGGAGGAGGAATAACAACAGTCAGGGAGGAGGAATAACAACAGTCAGGGAGGAGGAATAACAACAGTCAGGGAGGAGGAATAACAACAGTCAGGGAGGAGGAATAACAACAGTCAGGGAGGAGGAATAACAACAGTCAGGGAGGAGGAATAACAACAGTCAGGGAGGAGGAATAAGGAGGAATAACAACAGTCAGGGAGGAGGAATAACAACAGTCAGGGAGGAGGAATAACAACAGTCAGGGAGGAGGAATAACAACAGTCAGGGAGGAGGAATAACAACAGTCAGGGAGGAGGAATAACAACAGTCAGGGAGGAGGAATAACAACAGTCAGGGAGGAGGAATAACAACAGTCAGGGAGGAGGAATAACAACAGTCAGGGAGGAGGAATAACAACAGTCAGGGAGGAGGAATAACAACAGTCAGGGAGGAGGAATAACAACAGTCAGGGAGGAGGAATAACAACAGTCAGGGAGGAGGAATAACAACAGTCAGGGAGGAGGAATAACAACAGTCAGGGAGGAGGAATAACAACAGTCAGGGAGGAGGAATAACAACAGTCAGGGAGGAGGAATAACAACAGTCAGGGAGGAGGAATAACAACAGTCAGGGAGGAGGAATAACAACAGTCAGGGAGGAGGAATAACAACAGTCAGGGAGGAGGAATAACAACAGTCAGGGAGGAGGAATAACAACAGTCAGGGAGGAGGAATAAGGAGGAATAACAACAGTCTGGGAGGAGGAATAACAACAGTCAGGGAGGAGGAATAACAACAGTCAGGGAGGAGGAATAACAACAGTCAGGGAGGAGGAATAAGGAGGAATAACAACAGTCATGGAGGAGGAATAACAACAGTCAGGGAGGAGGAATAACAACAGTCAGGGAGGAGGAATAACAACAGTCAGGGAGGAGGAATAACAACAGTCAGGGAGGAGGAATAACAACAGTCAGGGAGGAGGAATAACAACAGTCAGGGAGGAGGAATAACAACAGTCAGGGAGGAGGAATAACAACAGTCAGGGAGGAGGAATAACAACAGTCAGGGAGGAGGAATAAGGAGGAATAACAACAGTCATGGAGGAGGAATAACAACAGTCAGGGAGGAGGAATAACAACAGTCAGGGAGGAGGAATAACAACAGTCAGGGAGGAGGAATAACAACAGTCAGGGAGGAGGAATAACAACAGTCAGGGAGGAGGAATAACAACAGTCAGGGAGGAGGAATAACAACAGTCAGGGAGGAGGAATAAGAACAGTCAGGGAGGAGGAATAACAACAGTCAGGGAGGAGGAATAACAACAGTCAGGGAGGAGGAATAAGGAGGAATAACAACAGTCATGGAGGAGGAATAACAACAGTCAGGGAGGAGGAATAACAACAGTCAGGGAGGAGGAATAACAACAGTCAGGGAGGAGGAATAACAACAGTCAGGGAGGAGGAATAACAACAGTCAGGGAGGAGGAATAACAACAGTCAGGGAGGAGGAATAACAACAGTCAGGGAGGAGGAATAACAACAGTCAGGGAGGAGGAATAACAACAGTCAGGGAGGAGGAATAACAACAGTCAGGGAGGAGGAATAACAACAGTCAGGGAGGAGGAATAACAACAGTCAGGGAGGAGGAATAACAACAGTCAGGGAGGAGGAATAAGGAGGAATAACAACAGTCTGGGAGGAGGAATAACAACAGTCAGGGAGGAGGAATAACAACAGTCAGGGAGGAGGAATAACAACAGTCAGGGAAGAGGAATAACAACAGTCAGGGAGGAGGAATAACAACAGTCAGGGAGGAGGAATAACAACAGTCAGGGAGGAGGAATAACAACAGTCAGGGAGGAGGAATAAGGAGGAATAACAACAGTCTGGGAGGAGGAATAACAACAGTCAGGGAGGAGGAATAACAACAGTCAGGGAGGAGGAATAACAACAGTCAGGGAGGAGGAATAAGAACAGTCAGGGAGGAGGAATAACAACAGTCAGGGAGGAGGAATAACAATAGTCTTGGAGGAGGAATAACAACAGTCAGGGAGGAGGAATAACAACAGTCAGGGAGGAGGAATAACAACAGTCAGGGAGGAGGAATAACAACAGTCAGGGAGGAGGAATAACAACAGTCAGGGAGGAGGAATAACAACAGTCTTGGAGGAGGAATAAGGAGGAATAACAACAGTCAGGGAGGAGGAATAACAACAGTCAGGGAGGAGGAATAAGGAGGAATAACAACAGTCAGGGAGGAGGAATAACAACAGTCAGGGAGGAGGAATAACAACAGTCAGGGAGGAGGAATAACAACAGTCAGGGAGGAGGAATAACAACAGTCAGGGAGGAGGAATAACAACAGTCAGGGAGGAGGAATAACAACAGTCAGGGAGGAGGAATAACAACAGTCAGGGAGGAGGAATAACAACAGTCAGGGAGGAGGAATAAGGAGGAATAACAACAGTCATGGAGGAGGAATAACAACAGTCAGGGAGGAGGAATAACAACAGTCAGGGAGGAGGAATAACAACAGTCAGGGAGGAGGAATAACAACAGTCAGGGAGGAGGAATAACAACAGTCAGGGAGGAGGAATAACAACAGTCAGGGAGGAGGAATAACAACAGTCAGGGAGGAGGAATAACAACAGTCTGGGAGGAGGAATAACAACAGTCAGGGAGGAGGAATAACAACAGTCAGGGAGGAGGAATAACAACAGTCAGGGAGGAGGAATAACAACAGTCTTGGAGGAGGAATAACAACAGTCAGGGAGGAGGAATAACAACAGTCAGGGAGGAGGAATAACAACAGTCAGGGAGGAGGAATAACAACAGTCAGGGAGGAGGAATAACAACAGTCAGGGAGGAGGAATAACAACAGTCTTGGAGGAGGAATAACAACAGTCAGGGAGGAGGAATAACAACAGTCAGGGAGGAGGAATAACAACAGTCAGGGAGGAGGAATAAGGAGGAATAACAACAGTCAGGGAGGAGGAATAACAACAGTCTGGGAGGAGGAATAACAACAGTCAGGGAGGAGGAATAACAACAGTCAGGGAGGAGGAATAACAACAGTCAGGGAGGAGGAATAACAACAGTCAGGGAGGAGGAATAACAACAGTCAGGGAGGAGGAATAACAACAGTCAGGGAGGAGGAATAACAACAGTCAGGGAGGAGGAATAACAACAGTCAGGGAGGAGGAATAACAACAGTCTTGGAGGAGGAATAACAACAGTCATGGAGGAGGAATAACAACAGTCAGGGAGGAGGAATAACAACAGTCAGGGAGGAGGAATAAGGAGGAATAACAACAGTCAGGGAGGAGGAATAACAACAGTCAGGGAGGAGGAATAACAACAGTCAGGGAGGAGGAATAACAACAGTCAGGGAGGAGGAATAACAACAGTCAGGGAGGAGGAATAACAACAGTCAGGGAGGAGGAATAACAACAGTCAGGGAGGAGGAATAACAACAGTCAGGGAGGAGGAATAAGGAGGAATAACAACAGTCATGGAGGAGGAATAACAACAGTCAGGGAGGAGGAATAACAACAGTCAGGGAGGAGGAATAACAACAGTCAGGGAGGAGGAATAACAACAGTCAGGGAGGAGGAATAACAACAGTCAGGGAGGAGGAATAACAACAGTCAGGGAGGAGGAATAACAACAGTCAGGGAGGAGGAATAACAACAGTCAGGGAGGAGGAATAACAACAGTCAGGGAGGAGGAATAACAACAGTCTTGGAGGAGGAATAACAACAGTCAGGGAGGAGGAATAACAACAGTCTTGGAGGAGGAATAACAACAGTCTTGGAGGAGGAATAACAACAGTCTTGGAGGAGGAATAAGAACAGTTTTGTCTGACT